>JAVJIF010012884.1:0-129484 GCA_038442645.1 Agave tequilana
CCATATGATACAGATTCTTATTACAAAACAGGACTTTTCTCTCATTACGGTATCTTACCATTTTTAGTGCTTAACCCATAATTACAATGGCATAACTAAAGCAATCACCCATGTTATTAAACATAAATAATATAAATTAGAAAATAAAACACTCACAAACTAGCCATGGAAAAGTAGCTCTCTTTCCCTCGTCGCAACGGATCCAGAATCGTCCAAATCGGAGTCCAGAAGCTCCGATATCGCCCGAATACTAAAAATCAGCAAAATAGGTTAAATATGCAAATAAAAAGAATTCAAATGCAATTAATAAATTGACTCAGGGGGTTTTCTGTAAAATTACCTTTATTGGGTCCTGGTTGAGGTGCAAACGGGTCGGTTTGAGGTAAAACCCAAACCCAAACCCATAACTTGGATTAATGGGTACTGGGTAATAGGGTTTATTGGATTTGGGTTACAACCCAACCCAATAAGGGGTTTAGGTTCGGTTAGACCCGAACCCACCCAAATCCATAGGCAGCGGCAGCAGCAGCCTGCTGCTGCCGCGCCCCTGAGCAGGCCGGCGGCGGCGGTTTAGCCGCCGCGGCGGAGTAGCCCGAGGGAGAGAGTGAGAGGAGAGGGAGAGAAAGGGTGAGAGAGTGAGGAAGAAGCAACAGTTGGAGAAGAAGAAGAAAAAGAAGAAAGAAAAAGAAAAGAAGAAGAAAGGAAAAAGAAGAGGGGGTGGTGGCGCGGTGGCGGCCGGCCACCGGCCGGGGGCACGGCGGCGGTGGCACCGGCCGGCGCGCGGCGGCACCGGCCGGGCGTGCGGCGGCGGCCGGCCGCGCTTGGCCGGGGTCGCCGGAGTTGGAGCCGGCGGCGGCCTATACAGGGAGAGAGAGACAGTGGTGGGGGAAAGAGAGAGGGAAAAGAAGAGAGAGAGAGAGAGAGAGAGTGGGAGTGGAGAGTGAGAGAGGAGATGGGAGAAGAGAGAGAGAGAGGAGGGATTTTAAAGAAGAAGAGAGAAGAATGGCGTGGAGAGGCGGTGGGGACGCTTCCAGAGAAAGAAAGAAGGGAAGAGAAAAGAAAGGAAAAGAAAGGTTTTAAAATATTAAAATAATATTATTTAATTCACCCCAAAATTCGACTAGCTCAGAACGGTGCCCAAAATTAAAGAAAATAGAGAATATTATCCTGAGATGTAATATGAATACGGTTTGTAGAAATTCAATCCGGTTTGCAAATTAAAAATCCTGAAGCTGTCGCCGGTACTGGGCGACACCGGTTCGCGCCGGATTTTCGATAAAATCAGAAAAATCCCCAAAAATACCCTAACATAGATAATACGATTCTAAGACTCATGGAGAAAGCGGATTCTCAAACGATAACTCCATTTGTGAAATAAAAATCGTAGAGCCGATTATCGGTATCGGTCGACACCGACTACGGAGATTTTCCAAAATAATCTAGAAAATTTCAGAAAATCCTGAAAATCTAAAATATTAGCAAATGATTTTTGAAACTAAAATTGGCTCAATCGGACTATCACAGAGGTCAAGTCAAGTTTGTACGTCGTATCGAGTACTGATACTGTGATACGTACATCGAGGATCAGGGGTTACACACATGAATTGACAAGATTACATTATCTTATGAATTTGAAGTTAACCAGACTGATGAATGTATGTATCATAAAGTAGATGGGAACAACATTGTGATATTATGCTTATATATTGATTTATATCTTGATTTTTTGTTCTGATATGCAAATCATAAATGACATCAAATATTTCCTATCACAAAACTTTAATATGAAAGATTTAGGACAAGCTGATCTTATTCTTAATCCTAAAATCTTGAAAAACAATGATGGATAAATATTATCTCAAACACATTACATAGATAAAATCCTTGAGAATTCTATGATCCAAACTGTCTAAATGTTCACTCCCTATGATCCTAACCTGCATCTAAAGAAAAAACAGGTCATCATGTACTACAAAGGAGACTGGACAAATAATTTGATCATTAGAATTTTTGACAAACTACACTAGACCTGACATTGCTTATGCAGTAAACAGGTTTAGTAGATACACTTCAAGCCCTGAATAGAGTCACTGGATTACATTAGAGAGAGTTCTGAGATATCTTAAAGGAACCATTGCATTTAGTTTTACACCAAATTTTATCTGTACTGGAATGTTACTCACATGCAAATTAGATTAGTGAATCGGTAGATGTAAAATTCACTACAGGTTTTGTATTTCTTCTAGGAGGAGGGTCAGTCTTTTGAAAGTCCACCAAACAAACTTTAATAGTTAGAAACACAATAGAATTAGAAATGATAGCTCTGGGCGCTACTAGTATAAAATCTGAATGGTTAAAAGATTTGATAACTGAAATTTCTTTATTAGAAAAATCATTATCAGCTATTTCTATTCACTGTGATTGCAGGTCAGCTATTGAAAAATGTCATCAAGTGAATGCAAATGTGAAAATGAATCGACAGTTGAAAGTGCAACACAAATCATTGAGGTATAAAATGAAGAATCATGTGATAGCCTTAGACTTTGTAAAATCTAAGAAAAATCTTACAGGTCATGTTACCAAAGGCTTATCTAGGGCAGTTTTCCTAGAATCATCGAGGGAGATGGGGCTAAGTGAAAAATCACTGCAGTGGTAACCCAACCTCATAGAGGTTTAATGGGTAGAAACAACTGGACAAGTGATTAATTATGAAGAGCACTGAACTTATTAGCTCTCATCCCTAGGACGACTAGTGCTCATAAAAGGTAAGGGGGAGGTTGAGTTGTAAACTCTTAATAGGTCCGAGACCTATGAGGCAGGATATGTACTTGCTCACATATTTATTAGGACTTACTTATATGCGTATAGTTGTGAGGCCGCGACTATGGAATCAGGGCTGCTCCCTAGTAACACACACGAAAGATATCTGCGCAAGGCCATCAATAGCGCAACCCGCTCAAAATTCTTCTGCAACTACTATGTGTGGCTTTTTAGAAATCTGATAAATGAGACTGGTTCAAAGCGTAGTCCACCAAGCTCTCACGTATCTATACAATTAACAGTAAGTGAACGTTCAAACCGAAAGGTACCTACACTTATTATATAGTAAGAGAAGCAACAAATTTATTTTTAAATTTTCTTAAATTTTTAAAGCTAATTTCGAGTTTTAAGTGATGTGGGGGATTGTTAGAGTTTTGTAACTTAAAACTCATTTTATGATGAAATTTTAGTCCCACATTGGATAGACCAAAAAAGGTTGAGTGGTGTAAATACCAACTCCTCCATGGTCTATTGTTATGAGTGTTGGGTCATGGGCCACCTTGCCACAAGCGAGCACACGTGCCGAACCAAGCCGGGCCGGGCCGGGTCAAGTTTGGGTTCAGGTTCGGGATGATATTGCACCCACATCTGCGGACACTAATCCAGCTTCATTCTGCAGGTTCCGTCACCTACCACATTTTGGATCTTATTTTTTTACTTATTTTTATTCTTTCAATATCGAAGTACAACCTCAGAGAGTGTAGTTCGGAAGATCGACCTCAGAGAACTCGACCTCGGGGAGCTCGACCTCAGAGAATATGGACCGGGGAGTTTAACCTTGGAGTGACATTTGGAATGGTTCTTGGTGTACTCGGGGAGTGGCCCCCGAGGCGCGGCATCCCGAAGTGGCCTCGGAGAGATGGTTTGATCCCGGGAACAATGTGACATCGAAGTGGTCTCAGGAAGCATGTGATATCGGGGTAGTCTCAAAGTGATTGCTTGGTCTCAGAGAAGCAACTCGGAATGACACATCGTGAGCTTATTTTAAATGTGGTCAAATGTGGAGCTGATGTAGCAGATCTCCAGCAGATTAATCAGATCTGAAGCTAATAAAGTGGATCTCAATTATGACCACGTTCTAAAAACAGTTATTTATTTGAATCTATAAATAACACCTTCTGCAGAGTGCAAGAAGATACAATATTATTGATACAACTCTCATCTTCTTTCTTTGATACTTCTTCAAAGTTTTTATTCTTTACTGGTTTCCTGAAAGTCTTGAAAGAATTGGCAAAACTTTCTTGAAGTTTGTGCCAACGAGAAGGATGTCATCTGACCGAGGGTCGCCGTATCTCTGGGTTTATTGCCACTAAGCTCTGCACGAGAGGGGGTAATTTTATTCTTGGGACAGTGTCTTGCACGCTTCGATCACCAGCCTAAATTATTTTCCTTTTGTTTTATTTACTGTGACTTTGAAATGTTAATATGATATTATTTTTTAATTTAGTAGCTTCAGATCTATTGTTTCCCTAACAGCACACGAATGTCTCTCACGGTTGTCCAACCGGTTGGTCTGAGTCGGATAGAGCACAATGCTCCCCACGGTCACCGGTTCGGACAACGGGCTCGCAGACATTTTTCTCCCCCTGACGTGGTCCCAGCCAAGCCCCGGCTTTGCTCCTCGGAGATCACTGATGAATCTCATTAGCGCTTGAGTTAATTAGCAAAAAAGAAAAATAGCAAATGGGCCTGGATAATACTTCATCCTTCTCCTAATCTCTTAGATCATTTTTTCTGTTTTTTTTTTTTTTTTGCGTACCTCTATATCTTTTTATTGTCTATCTCATTCAAGATGTAAGCTTCCATTCTTTGTGGGAAAAGAAAAAAGTCTAACGATTACAATTCTTTGTCATAGAACTATAGAATTCTGATCTAAATATCACAAATGATGATCTCTATGACACTTCACTAGTAGAATACTAAAACAGTTGTCCATTTTAATATCTAACGTTTGTAGCATGACTCCGTATATTCAGTTTAAAATGCCTTGTGATTGTAAAATAACTTTGGACCAATAATCTACTATTTTTTATTTAATCACTAAGCCAAACCCATAGCCAAAATCAAAGCCTTCCCAAATCAGGACGGGAGCAAACAAACACGTTAATGGCCGCTCGGACGAGTTCAAGCATATCAGTTAAGTCACTGACAATCCTCCACGTGGCACTGTGTCATAAAACCAAAACTTAAACAAAGTCAATCTTTTTGAATAATACATTTTAAACTTTTAATTTAAAAAACCAACCTCCCCAAATTTATTTTCAAAAACTGACCCCTGAAAGACCATCGTAGGCGCTTGGTCGTTTCGCGCTGCTAGCATGACGGGCTCCGGTCGCTGGCGGTTGCATTTTTTTTGACCGAGGTTAGCAACTCCGGACCAAGTGTTTATTTAGCTTTATTTTCATGATCCAAGATTGACAACTCGGACCAAGAATTAAGCTCTTTTTTTTATTTCAAAGCTTGGTCTAGGGTCAACCCCGGACCAAGAACTAGAGTTTTTTTTTGGCCAAAGCTTGGTCCGAGGTTGGCAACTTCGACCAAGTCCACTTCGCTCAAAAAAAAAAAAAACTGTTTTGGTCCAGGGTTGGCAACCTCAGAACAACCTTTGAAAGCGCAGAAAAAAATTTATTCTTAAATTATGTCCATGTTAAATGCTAAGTGACATTTCAAAATCATATCACAATTATAAACTCACAAAATCACAAATTTTAACAAATTAGTTCATACATATCACAATTCTACAATATACAATATCACTGACTAATTTCACTAGTATTACTTTAGTTACACCATATGATACTACAAAACATATCAAAGCTATAAAGTGATTGTACGCGTGCATTGCATATTTAGTGTATATATGTCACATTTCTTCATTTATTTTGTAATAAAACTCTATTATATAATTCATTTTAATGTCTAATGGTATGCAAAGTAATTAATGGAGAAAGAGGAGAAATTGACAAGTTTATACAATTAAATCTGAAATTTTTTAAAGCTCAAGCAAAACAATAAAGATCTACTCAAATCCAGAGGTTTAGAAGCCATTCTATCTAAAACTGGAGCGAATCAGACCAGATAAAATCAGTGAAAACTATATTTTTGAAGATCCATTTGATTAACTTGAAGAGCAACGAGAATAGCAAAAAATCCAGAACTCAAACTACAAAACCAATTGGATAAAAGGATATATCAAGAATCAACGGATGACAGGCCCCTTTGATCTGGCTCTATGGCCAGATCATGGTCGCGCAATTTTTTCGCATTTGTGCGGCTTTGTTGAATTGGTTAGGGGAGCGTTTGCTCCTCCTCTCTTCGTACGCTTCTCCCTCTTCATTTTTCTTATAAATACCTGCAAATCCGAAGGCAAACGGGCGCCACTCCAATAGAAAGTTAGAATTAGGGTTAGGCTTGTAGTTTAACTTAGGTTTTTGATTTTTTTTATATAATTTTTTGTTTTCTTTATAGCTTAGGTTAGAGAAGAGATTCATGGGAGAAGGAAAGAAAAATTTGTATTGAGAGTGACAACAATATAAACTTCTTATTTTCTTTCATTATTTTTCTATTTAATCAAAAGCTTGTTTTCATCTTCTTATTTTTACTTTACTTAACTTTCTTGATTGATTGTAAATCCAAGTGAATCCTATAGCGTCGAACCTGCATTGCTCTTGCAAGTGTCATTGATGCTTATGGTGATGGATAACTATTTATGTATTACTTTTTTCTTGCACTTGTATTTGATAGTTTAGATTGGGAATGAGGAAGATCCTATATGTCATGCTTTGATCGCCTTCAAACCAAGGTAAATCGTTGCAACTGATCCAAGATAAGCAAGCTTAAAGGAGGTAAGTAAGTATTTATTTTAGTTCTTTCTTTTTTTATTTATTAGGTTATAAAAAAAATCTTTAAAGCACATCTCTCTTTATTTTTCTTTCTTAGTTTTTTCTTTTTGTTTCAAAACATCAACAACATCACCTTCTTTTTCTTCTTCTCTTCTTCTATTACTTTCTCTTTTTATTTTAAGAAACAAGAAGAATTATTTAACAGGCTAATAGTAACTTAGAAAGTAAGGCTCACTAAACGCTTTCATCGCAGTCCTTTCTTGTGGATCACGACCCGCTTAGCCACTTGTCATAGCGCCAGCATTGAGCAAATCTAGCATGTTTCTAAACTTTTATTTTCTGTACATGTTCAGACTTAATCAAATTTTTGGCGCCGTTGCAGGGGAGAGATGATAAGTAATTCCTTTTAAGTTTTTAACGGTTAAGTCTTTTTCTCTGTTTTTTTGTGTGCAAGAGGAGGTATCAAGGGAATTTTTGCCGCAGTGGACATATAAGCGGCTCTGAACTCTGCTCAAGAAAGCAGAGGGCAGAAGTCCTCAGATTTGCCATGCAAATGCGGCAAAAGTCGCGTTTCCGTGACAGTCTCAGTAGACTACTCACTCTGCTTTGTTTGTAGGTGATTGAAATTAAAAGATCTAACTTCTGCAGTGTTTATTTTTCGTATTTAAACTTTCTATGCACACTGTTTTTAACCAACAGTAACTTGTAATTGTAATTGCTTAAAACGATTTAGACTTTACATTTAGGGCATTCATCTAATTACGTTTACATTTATATTACTGTTGAAGAGTGTTGGAGCCAAGTTACGTGTGCATTTCATGTAACTTAGGAAATACATTTTAGGTGATATGTATTGCTTAAGTATTGTTTCTGTTATAAACTATACACTTGCACTAAAACGATTAAGGGTATATTCTTAAATATGATAAGGTGGGGAAGTCAATACCCTCCCTTAGCTTGAAACCATCTCCTCACTCACTAATCCAGCCTAATTAAAACTAAGTAGACGTTGATCCTAGGGACATCTCAGACTCATTTAGAATATTGATCTAAGAGGTAAGTTGTTAGAGTTTGACTCTTGTCAAATCGGTGTCCAAGGTTAGGGACTGAGAGATGAAACCTCGAAGAACATTAGTTTGGCATAATTAGGCACATTGCTTAGGCATAATACCTCTCACTCTCACTGTCTTACCCCTACCTGGCCGATTAATTTGTGGTCACATTATTACAATATACCCTATAGACAGTCTAACCAGTTAGGAGTCGTCCAGGCCTAAGGTCTACCCTAACATAAGCTAGATTTTTTACTTTTATTTGTTTATTTATTTGTTTTTTGTTTGTTTTTGTCAGTTTGTGTGAACTGGATTATAACAATAATTCTTTTAATTTTAATATTAATCCATATTACGCTCTGACCTTTTTTTCGGATAACACCAAATTGGTATTTTATAACTTTAGCCAATCAAGTATGCCAGATTGGTCTTATCCGAATCAATATTATGAACAAGATTGGAATGATCATCACCACTCTTTACCGAGTCAGTGGAGATATAACTCTCCCAAGTCATATTATCAACCACTTTCCAATAATCATCTTCATATACTCTTTTTTCTGTTCAACCTATAAAAGAAGAAGGTGTGAGAAAGCATACTTGAATATTTACAATCTCAAAACTCAACAGACTCAAGTGTCCCACAAAATTTCTAGATTCAAGACCCTTACTCTATTTCTCAAGCCCATCACAACAACAAGAACCATGTGACATTGAAAATAGTACGAAATACATGATTCAAGGCCAAAATTCTTTTACCAAGTCCATCGATTGGCTAGAAGAAAGAATTAGTCGATTAGAAAACATGTATAGGAATGAGAAAACTCTCTCTATCCAATCTTTGACTATTTCAGATTTCCTTAGCCATATTGATAGGAACCAAAAATCATAGTGTCTTGAAAACTTCAACCAAGATTCAATTTCATCACACCATCTTGAACTTGACCAATACCAAACCATTAACAAATTGGCAAGTTTTCATTTTAATGAGATTGAATTTGAACATGAATGTGAACTCGATCTTTAATTTTGTGATTTAGTTTCAAATTTTGAATCAATGTTGACTCCGGCATCCAATTTTCGAACCAACACTGATTCTCGTACCTATATATTGAAAACATGAACCACCTATTTTGAATAGTCACATTTCATTGTTGGAAAAAGAATGTGAATCTCAATTTTTTGATTTGGACTAAACTATTGAACCGAAAATGACTCTTGAACCTAAACTTGATTTGTGTAATATACCTTAGTCAGTGTTAGTTCTCTAGCTCAAATTATCCATTCTACAAAAATCACATTCCTTTGTTGGACCTAGGTATAAACCATAATGACTCCGTGATAATATTTCAAGGTTGATTATATAACCAGGATAAATTTAACGTTAGGATCATACATGATCCTATTCATGTTGAGATTTTCAATATATAAATAGAAAAGAATTCATAAAATGTGGGTTCCGTGAACCACCATATTATCTTGATTGGGCAATAACACTTGGCCCAATCCGACCACCACCGGAACCACCACCTTGAGGTAACATTTTTTCTTCTCTTTCTATATTTTCATGCATATATGCATTCATTCTTATATTAAGGATAATATATGAGATATGTGTGGGGGAGGGTTCTAACATAACATAAGCTTTCTTTTAATATATAAAAAAATTTCTTTGCTTTTAAAAACTTTTTGAAAAGAGAAACAATATTTTGACCTATTTTGTAAGAAATTAAGTTAATTTTAAGGAATAGGAGAATTTTAATTAAGATTCTTATACTTGGTCAAAATAAAATTATTTGTTTGATTTCCAGGGTTAGGAAGAAAAACTGAAAAAGTAATTTAGTCTTAATTTTTATCTTGATGAAATATGCACACTTTATACACTTACATACTTAGGGTTCTAAAATAAAAATTCGTATGCCTTATAAAAAAAGATAAAAAGAAATATATATATCAAAAATCCTCTAATTAAGCTGGGTGTTTATGCCTAATAAAGCATAAGTATTCACACCTAAAAGTGGTCCATACTATAAATAAAAATCCTTAATTTTGTGGCCTTATTTGCTCGAATCCTTAAATCCTTGGAGTGTTTTCTCACCCGGTGCCCTAAGACCGTCCGATTTGGGAGTCACCGACCTAAGACTTGTTACATGGACGAATTAGAAAGCCTAATAGAACTAAAAAATATTGCCACCAAAAATATGTAAAAAATAAGGCATAAGAGTTAGAGTTGAAGAATTCCGAGTCAAATATTCACGATCACGAAGGTGTATATGACTTAGGATAAAATAATAGACTAAATGAGAGGTACATTTTGACAAACAAGTTTTTGAATAGAGACAAAGTTTAAAAATGAAAATTTTGATTTTCTTATAACTTATAGATTACTTGAATTTTTGCAGAAATTCATCAAATATTCTCTCTTTCCAAATGTGTTTTTAAAAATACTAACACTTTATTTCTCCTTTTTAATGGATTTTTTAAGTGTAATTCACTGAAAATCCTCACGAGACAAAACTCGTCCTCTAGGAGAAACCTAAAGGTTTAATAGCTTATTGCACATGCTAAGTGCAATCATGATTCCTACGAAAGTCAATACTTAGTTTAGTTTTGCCTTTTTGTTTTGCTCGAGGACGAGTAAAGATAGGTGTGGGGGTGCGAGTGTACACGTGCATTACATATTTAGTGTCACATGCATCACATTTCTTCATTTATTTGGTAATAAAATTTTGCTATTTAATCATTTTAATATCTAATAGTATGCAGGGTAATTAATGGAGAAAGAGCAAAAATGAAAAAGTTTATTCAATTATCTAGAGTTTTAGAAGCTCAAGTAAATTAATAAAGATCTACTCAAATGCAGAGATTTAAAAGCCATTCTATCCAAAAACTGGAGCAAATCAAACCAGATAAGACTAGATAAAATCAGTTAAGATCAGATTTTTTGAAGATCCATTTGGTTAACTTGAAGATCAATAAGGATAGCGCAAAATCTAGAACTCAAACTGCGAAACCAATTCGATAAAAGGATTGATCGAGAATCAATGGACGACCGACCCTTGTGATCTAGCTCACGGCCAAATCAAGGCCGCGCAAACGTGGCAAAAGACGCATTTGCATGACTTTATTGAGTTAGCTGGGGGAGCGTTTGCTCCCCCTATCTTTATACGCTTCTCCCTTCTTCATTTCTCTTATAAATACCTGCAAATCCGAAGGCAAATGGGCACCACTCCAGCAGAGAGTTAGATTAGGGTTAGGCTTATAGTTTAACTTAGGTTTTTGATTTTCTTTATGTAATTTTTTGTTTTCTTTATAGCTAAGTTAGAGAAGGAATTTATGGGAGAAGGAGAGGAAAATTTGTATTGAGAGTGATAACAATGTAAACTTCTTCTTTCTTTTATTGTTTTTTTATTTAATCAAAAGCTTATTTTTCATCTTCTTCTTATTTTTACTTTGCTTATCTTCCTTGATTGATTGTAAATGCAAGTGAATCCTATAGCGTTGAACCTGCCTTGCTCTTGCAAGTGTCATTGATGACTTGTGGTGATAAATAACCATTTCTGTATTATTTTCTGCTTGCATTTTTATTTGATAGTTTAGAATGGGAATAGAGAAAATCTTATATGTCATGCTTTGATCGCCTTCAAACCAAGGTAAATCGTTGCAATGGATCCAAGGTAAGAAAGCTTCAAGAAGGTAAGTAAATATTTATTTTAATTCTTTCTTTCTTTATTTGTGAGGTTAGAAACACATCTCTCTTTATTCTTTTTTTCCTTTAACTTAATTTTTTCTTTTCTTTTCAAAATATCAACAACATCAGCTTCTTCTTTTTTTCTTCTATTACTAACTTTTTCTTTTCTTTTTAAGAAACAAAGAAGAATTGTTTAACCAGTTAATAGTAACTTAAAAAGTAAGACTTACGAAATGCTTTCATCACAGTCCCTCTTTGTGGATCACGACATGCATAGTCACTTGCTATAGCGGTAGCATTGAGCAAACCTAGCACGTTTCTAAACTTCTATTTTTCTGTGCAGATTCAGACTGGGTCATAAAGTTCATATCAAATTATCAAATAGTTCAGCAATACACATCACACCTCTATATTATCCTAATATACGATAATATCAGTTGTATATCAATATCTTAGTATCAAGTGTCATATATCAATAATACAAGTTATGTAAAATCTCAATAAAAACAAGCTAATGCGCGTGAAAAGTCGATCACGCCCCTGACCTCATCTTTGCCCGCGTGCAGGGGCAGGCGGGAAGTCTAGTTTGCATATGTTGTTGGGATGGTCCGACCTCATCATCAGCTTCTCGACGACATTGATACCTCCTAACATGTGGTTGAGATGGTCCAAGCTTCGGCATGTCCAAGGTCATCATCATCATCTAGACGTTATGTACGATATCTAGCAACGAGTTGAGAAGGTCCTGGCTCGTCCTGTACTGCCTCACCTTCTGTATCTATTGGTTGTTGTGCATGTCGTGTATAAACTAAGGATAGTTTGGCGCACCTGATAGACGTGCAAATCGACACCTCCCTAATAGCTCCTTAATGTAAGTGGACATCATTTGTAGTATCTATACCCTCCGAGTCTCCTCCATCAAAACCTCATCCACCATGTTTCCCACGTAGATCAATCCATCAACATGTATCATAAATTTTTAATAAAATCATATCATATATCACAAATTTAACTTTTTATGATAATTGTGTTAAAATATTACCAACTCCTGATCATGTATACCACTAAGCATGTAACCAGCAGTTATACATGCTGAATAATCCAGCGATCAGTGATCTCTCAATACCAGCTCATGTAATATGTGAAAGGGTGGTGGGGTTTTTCTGGCTCTGAAGTCGAATAGCTCGATATCCTCTGGCTTATATAAGCACTGAGCTCCTATCTCTAATTTCAAAATCATACTGACGCTTGTTGGAGCGGTCTATCCGAGCCAATTGATCGATCACATCAGGGATATGCTGAGTATATAATGAAGGACTCAATCTGAAAGATGCATCTCCACAGTTTCAAAATAGATAATTGATGTCCTGACCCGCCATATCTGAGACCATTCTCTACAAACTGGGGGTGACCTCTCTAAGAAGACTTCTGTGTATGACTCCCAAATAACTCCGAAACAGTCTAGCACATCGAGCTCTTTTCTGTAGAATTGTAAGTCTTGAAATTACACCTAGAGGGAGGTGAATAGGTGTAGTGCTAATCAATATCCAAATAATGTACAATTAAAAATGAGATGATGCAACGATCACTCAAAGTAAGATAAGAAGCCGTATACCCCGTGACGGGCTCTGAACCTCTTCCTCGTGATTCCTCTAAATAAGAGTTTGAGGTGCGCAATTCAATCTTATTATAAGAGTATAGATCGACAATATGAGAATGAATGAATAAAAAGAGAAAGACACAAGAAAACCAATCGCAAACACAGAGATTTGTTTCGAGGTTCAAGCACCCAGCTCTACGTCCTCGCCTTCACCCAGAAGGATTTTCGATCCACTATAATTTCCACAAAGGATTACAATCACTGGGAGTACCCAACTCCTCAATCACACTCCTCTAGTCCAGAGGTAGTGTAGCCACAAGTACAATAATCACTTGGTGATCAAAACACCACAAACTCTCTTTTATAACCTCTTATAGAGTGGAATATGATTTTTGGCTCAAGAAGTAAAGTGAGAGAAAATTTTAGTAGTAAAGACTAAGGAGACTTGAAATTAACTGAAAAATTTTTACAATTTAAAGAGCTTTGAAAATGAAAAGCAATGAAACACTTCTTCTCTTGAATACACTTGAAACTTGAGAATTTTTCTTGTCAAAAACAAAGACCTCTATTTATAGGGAATGGATAAATACCATTCATAATTGATACTAGGTCATTAGGGGTGAGTTTAGCCATTAGGAAACAAGAATAGCCGTTGGAATCATTAAAAAATGAAACAAATTCTAAAATATAGCCGTTGGGCTTTCTGGACAGCTGACGGTCGACCGGCCCCGGCAAGCCACATGACAAAAGAGCCGTTGGCTCTGGTCGACCGCCCGGTCGATCGCCGGCTATAAAAAAATGAAATATTGAACTGACGATCGACCGGGC
Source organism: Agave tequilana (assembly GCA_038442645.1). Lineage (NCBI taxonomy): Eukaryota > Viridiplantae > Streptophyta > Magnoliopsida > Asparagales > Asparagaceae > Agave > Agave tequilana. Next base: position 13,834 of record JAVJIF010012884.1, read on the forward strand.
CGATCGACCGACAAAACCCGAGAGTTAGGGTCTTGCAGTCGAGCGACCAGTCGGTCGACCGCAGGGTCTGCCGGTCGATCGGCCCGGTCGACTGGCAGACGTGCACAAACATGCACGCACACTGCCATAAGGCCCGGTCGGTCGGACGGTCGACCGATCTGGCCTGAAATAGTGCCGGTCGACCGGCCCGGTCGACCGTAAAGGCCTGAAACAATTTTTGAAGAGATTTTTGAACTTTGAATAATTTTTGAAATATTTTTAAATGGTTTGAGGTTTAAAAAGCATGCTATATGAGATGAAATACATGTTTTAAAGTAGATATAAAAATTTAAAATATTTTGAAACATGTATATTAATCAAACATGCACCAAAACCAACTAACCAAAAACTTGTATTTTGAAAAGTGTATTTTTTTTTTTGTGTGTGTGTTTTCTTGAGCACAACTATCATATCCTTACTCTTTAACATACTAATTCTTACAATGGTTCTAGGTGACTACAAGATCTTTAATTTGGACTTTTCCATATGCATCGTTGAATAACTTGAATTCTTGATCCCGTATTGAGTCAACACACCTTCCTTTAGAGAAGAAAACATCTTAAATTCTAAGAACACTGAAACAAACGTAAATACTTAAACAAGATTAGTACAAATAACTATATATTTTTGTAATCATCAAAACTCTAAAACCGGGTGATTGTACCCTTGGGCCAACAATCTCCCCCTTTTTGATGATGACAAAACATATGAGTTATTTAATAAAAAATGGGAAAAGGAGCTTGGAAGCTCCCCCTAAAACATGCTATATATATATATATATATATATATATATATATATATAATATATATATATATATATATATATATATATATATATATATATATATATATATCAAGAATATAAATGTTGCAAAGTTTGCATGAGAAAGAAAATGAAATGAGAAACAATAACAATAACAATAACTCACAAACAACTCTTTCTCCCCTTTTTGTCATGCATCAAAAAGGGTCAAAAACAAGATTAAAAAACATTAGTTGAAAATAGTTTGTAAAAATTTTATGAATCCATAGCACAAACATTCAATTCACAACAAATAAAAGAAAATCTATTATAATCTAGTGGTTTAGTGAAAATATCGGCAAGTTGAAAATTGGTGGAAACATAATTAATTTCAATATCACCTTCTCATAATGATCTCTAAGAAAGTGATATCGAATGTCAATATGCTTTGACTAACTATGTTGATTTGCATTTTTTAGTCATATGAATTATACTAGTATTATCATAAAATATTTTAATATGGTCATAATGTAAATCATAGTCAAGGAAAGTATTTTTCATCCAAAGGACTTGAGCACAACATGCCCCCGCCGCAATATACTCCGCCTTGGCAATTGAGAGGACTACCGAATTTTGTTTCTTGGAAGACCATGAAACAAGACAATTGTTGGCCCAAAGGCCCATCACTCTAGTTTTGATGATGATTAACTCATGTAGTTATAGTATTAATGATCTTGTATTTATTTAGTCTCAGATTTGTGATCAAGATCTTAGTAGGTGTGTAGCTTCAACAAGGGATTTCAAATCAAGTTTTGGAGCTAGCACGTGTTGATTCAAGAGCTTATGCATCAAGACCACATCAAGTACTCAAGAGGAGTCTAGCTCTTTGTATCAAAGTTTGGACCAAGTCAAGAAGGAGAAGAAGATTTTCAAGTGAAAACCTTCAAGAGAAGACTTGTGTCTAGATTTATTTTGTTAAGATTTTGTTTTTAGATAAAATGTAAAGGATAAAATAGTTGGTGGATTGCTCAAGTATCATATACACTCACACATAAGATTTAGATGTGTTTTCATCATAGAGTTTTCATTTTGGAAAAATACAAAAGAGGTTTCATTTTGGAAAATATCGTTTTGATTTTTGGAGTTTCATATATATGTGTGTGTGTGTGTGTGTTTTAACCAAAATCATTTTAGAACTTAATTTCAAAAATAAAGATATTTCATCATATATGTGTAGTGGATCATATCCATACACACCAAGCTTTAAAAGTTTTTAGAATATCTTATTTTTGTATTTGGAGAAGTATTGAAAAAATCAATTTGAAAAAATACGGTTTTTGTTTTAAGCCAAAAATTCCAAGTTACAAAAATAGTTCAAAATGTTTGTAATCTGTTTTGATTTTTACTCAAACATGTTTATATATCAAAGTATTTTACTGAACTTATTTTTGTAGATTTTTAGAGATTTTATGAGATTTTATTGTAGGTAAAATGACAAACTTTTAATCCCTAAAAATACTGTTTTGGCCTTCTGCCGGTCGACCGCACGGTCGGCCGAGCTAGAGGTCAGTCGACCGGGCGGTCGACCGACGTGCACAAAACGTGCACGCCTTGTTTGATTAGAGGGCCGATCGACCGACACGGTCGACCGCTAGAGAGTTCTGCTCTCTGAAAATGGCCCCGGTCGACCGGGCGGTCGACCGGCGGAGAGCTCTACTCTCTGTATCTAGGCCACGGTCGACTGGCCGGTCGACCGCTGGCCCAGCGGTCAGAAATCTGATCGTTGGCCGGTCAACCGGGTGGTCGACCAACAGCAATGCAGACTGCTGACTTGACCTGCAACGGCTAGTTTTGTGAAGCCTATAAAAGGGGCTTCTCTTAGACTGTTTTCAACAAGATTTGAAGAGAGTTTTTGGGCTAGTCTTGCATACCTATTTCAGAGGTTTTCTCTACAAGTTTTAGAGCCAATATTTTCAAATCAAAAGGAGAGTTTATCAAGAGTTTTCAAAAGTGATTTTCTTGAGTTTTTCACCTCCACTTCCATCCTTATTTTTCTCACACATACTTGAGCTTTCCATTGATATATCTATCCTATAGGAGAGTGGTTGTGAGAGTGATTTTAGGTGATCAAAGTATTGTGATCACCAAAGTTCTCATTCTTGTTTTGAGGAAGTGGACTTACGGGTTCGTAGTGTTTCGAGTTCTAGTGAGAGCTCATTGTAGAGGTGCGGCAAGCTTGCGTGCTTGCGGTGTGTTGCTCTTGCGGGAACAAGAGAGGGACTGGAGAGTCCAAAGGAGTTCTAGTGTGAACTCGCTTGTAGGTGTTGTGGTACCGAGTGATCCGGTGGGATCGGTTTTTAGTTAAAATCCTTCATAGTGTTGAAGGCGGGGACATAAAGCAAGTGTGCTCGAATCTCAAAACAAATCTCCCGTGTTTGTGATTGCTCTCTCTAGCTCTCACTTGTCTTTATATCGTTCTTATGCTTATTGCTCATATCTTACTTGCTTGATATATTTGTGCTTATATTGTTATATGCTTGGGGATTGTTTGCTCACACTTGTATTCAATCAAGAGAGCCAAAGCGGCACCTCAACTCTTATCTAGAGGAATCTTGAGGAGATAGTTCAGAGCCCTTCACGGGGAATTCGGCTACACTCTTGTGTTATACCTTGTGTGTTTAACTTAAGAATTTATAGTTTGCTTAAATAGTTTTAATTCAGCATTAATTTACCATTAGATTAGCTAGTCACCTATTCACCCCCTCCAGGTGATTTCAACAATTACCGAGAAACTGACATGTTCCACTAGTACTCTTCCTATCCACTCTACAATCCGCATAATCGGCATCCGAAAACTCATCATTGAGAATTGTTCGATCTTCGGATACCATAGACCCATTCCAATAGTGCCCTTAAGATATCAAATAATGCGTTTTACTGCAATCAAGTGAGATTCTTTAGGGCAAGATTGAAATCTAACACAAAGACACACACTAAACATAATATCCAGCCTACTGGCCGTTAAATACAACAAACTACCAATTATGCTTCTATATAATTTTATGTCTACACTCTTACCTTGGTCATCCTTGTCAAGCTTGGTAGTGGTAGCTATGAGAGTGTTGCAAGTTTTTGAGCCTTCAAGTCTAAATTTCTTGATGAGTTCCTTAGTGTACTTTACTTGACTTATGAAGATCCCATCACTCCTTTACTTGATTTGGAGTCTAAGAAAATAGTTCAATTCACCCATCATAGACATTTCAAATTCATGTTGCATACATGATTTAAACTCCTTGCAAAGAGATTCATTAGTAGAACCAAAGATGATATCATCAACATAGATTTGTACTATAAGAATGTCACTACCAATATGTTTAGTAAATAAAGTAGTGTCTACTTTGTCCTTAATAAAGTCATTTGATAAAAGAAAAGAAGAAAGTCTTTCATACCAAGCTCTTGGAGCTTGTTTTAAACCATACAATGCCTTATCTAGTTTGAAAACAAAATTTGGATGTATATAATCAACAAAAACGGGGGGTTGTTCAACATATGCTTCCTCTTCAATAACACCATTTAAAAATGCACTTTTTACATCCATTGGAAAAGTTTGAAATTTTTATAGGATGCATAAGCTAGTGTGATCCGTATGGTTTCTAGCCGTGCTACGGGTACAAAGGTCTCCTCAAAGTCGATTCCTTCAACTTGGGTGTAACATTAGGCCACTAACCTAGCTTTATTCCTAACAACATTTCCTGACTCATCCAACTTGTTCTTAGAAATCCACTTAGTACCAATAATTGGTCTATCATGGGGTCTAGGAACAAGATGCCAAACTTAGTCGAGCTCAAATTGATTGGGCTCTTCTTGCATAGCAAGCAACCAATATGAGTCACCATCAGCTTCGAAAATGTTTTTGGGTTCAAAATGAGATATGAATGCATAATGCCCACACAAGTCATGGAGTTTGGAGCGAGTGGTTACCCCCTTTGATACATCACCTATGATGAGATATTTGGATGATATGTAGCGTATCTCTAATCTTTAGGAAGTGGTTGTGATGGTTCCACTTCAGTCTTTTGACCTTCCACATCATCCTTTTGAATATTGCCATTTGGTTCTTGCTTGTCTTCTTGGATGAGTGAGTCCATCAAGGATATTTTCTCCATGTCTTCACCTAAAGAGTCAATCTCTATCATTCTTAACAAATGCATTAGACTCTTCAAGCTTAACATTCATAGATTCTTCAATAGTAAATGAAGATTTATTAAACACTTTATATGCTTTGCTAGTGCTAGAGTAACCAACAAAATTGCTTCAAAAGCCTTAGCATCAAATTTTCCCAAATTATCTTTGGTGTTCAAAATAAAACGTTTGCATCCAAAAATTTTAAAATACAAAACATTTGGTTTTCTCAAATGACACATTTCAAAGGAAGTTTTGGAAGTATTTTTACAAAGGTAAATTCGATTTGATATATAGCATGCGGTGTTTACGGTCTCGGCCCATAAATATTGAGGGAGCCCGTATTCACTTATCATGGTCCTAGCCATTTCTTGAAGAGTTCTATTCTTCCGTTCAACGACTCCATTTTGTTGTGGAGTTATAGGACATGCCATTTCATGCTTAATTCCATTATCATCGCAATAAGTCATAAAGAGTTGGTTGACAAACTCATCACCTTTATCACTTCTTATGCATAAAATTGAAAGACCTTTTTCTTTTTCAACCCGTTTTCGAAAAATCTTAAAATGTGAAAAAGTTTGATCTTTATGCTCCAAAAGAAAATCCATGTGAAACGAGAGAAATCATCAACGAAAATAAATACATATCTATTACCATTTAAACTTTTAGTTTTAGTTGGTCCAAATAGATCCATGTGAATCAATTCTAATAGCCTAGATGTCATGATATCCTTGATTGGTTTGAAAGAGGACTTGATTTGTTTCCCAAGTTGGCACGCATCACAAATGCGGTCCTTCTCAAACTTCAAATGAGGAATACCCTTCACCGATTCCTTAGAATTAATTATAGAAAGATGATCAAAAGAAGCATGGCCTAATCTTCTATGTCATAACCATGAAATCTCATAAAAAGCATTTAAACATTTTGTAGTGCAATCCAAATTAAGCATATCAGTAATGTAGACGTTATTTTCATAAAATCCAGTGAGAATGCATTCATTGATCTTACAATTATAAATTTTACAAGAAGATTCATAAAAAATAACTTTAGAACCATGATCACATAGTTGACTAATACTAAGTAAATTATGTTTAAGCCCATCAACAAGCACTACATTTTCAATCAAAGGAGATGTACCAATCTTGATGTTACCTATACCGATGATGGTGCCCTTGGAGTTATCTCCGAAGGTGACGGTGCCACCTTCAATATACCTTGATAGGGTGCAAAATTGTTGATATCCCATGTTATATGCCGTGAGCAACCACTATCAAGGTACCACCGCTCTCTACGTCTTTGAATCTTGGTGTGTACCTATATCAAATGATTGAATGGTTGATTTTGGTACCCACATTTTCTTGGGTCCTAAAACGTTAACCCAACATGATTATTCATACTATTTATATGATCATAATAAAATTTGGCTAAATGACCATTTCGACCACAATAAGTACATTTATAAATTTTTTCATATTTAAAAGCATAATGACCATGTGGTTTATGAACATGTGATTTGTGAACATGTGGTGTTTTAGCATGATTGACATGTGATGTGTTGGCATGATGAACATGTGGAGTTTTAGCATGTGATGGTTTATTATGTTGAACATGTGAAGTGAGCATGTGTTTCTTTGAAAACATTTCTTTTAGTTTAGTATTGTTAAAAGCACATTCTTTTAAAACATTTCCCAAATCACTTATTTTAGTTTTTAACATAGAAATCTCCTTTTCATCAATTTTAGGATATTTAGCTTTGCATGAAACTCTATATACATCAAAATCTCTTTGTGTTGAAATAATAGTGGAAGATAATTCATCTTTTTCTCTTGTAATAATAGTAATATGATTGTTAAGCATTTCATTTTCCTTTTTCAATTTCAAACATTCTTTCTTCTTAGAATCATAATTTTCTGAAAGTTCAATGAAAGCTTGTAATAGCTCTTCTTTACTTATTTCAGTATCATCATAAGATGTTTCGGGAGTTACCTCACTTGTGTTTGCCATGAAACACATGTTAGCCGTGTCAACTTCATCTTCGGATTCACTTTCCGAATCCCAAGTGGCTTTGAATGCCTTCTTTACAAACGGCTTCTTTTGCTTCATGGAGGAAGATACCTTGTTCATGAAATCTGAACATTCGGCCATGATGTGTCCAGGTTTTCGATAGTTGTAGCATATGATTTTCTTCTTCTCCTCCTTCCCTTCCCATCGCCTTCTATGGTTGAGCTTTTTCTTGTAATACATTCTTTTTTACATTTCTCACAAGAAGAGATAGCTCTTCATCGTTCTCTTCATCTTCTTCTTCATAGGAGATGTTGGAGGTAGACTTGAAAGCAGTAGACTTATTCTTTTGAGGCACGGTTTCTTCTCTAGCCTTTTTTTTCATCTCATGAGTCTTAAGATTATCAATAAGACTTATGAGCTCCATCTCGTCCTTGTTGTTCAATTCCTTTAAGGTGGTAGCTTTGATTTCCCATGATAGAGGGAGAGCACCAATCACCTTATGCACCTTTTGGTCATTGTCGATTTCATCATCTAGTGAAGCAAGAGCATTTGTGATTTTAGTAAACTTAGTAATCATATCATCAATAGATTCATTTTCTTGCATTTTAAAACTTTCATATTGAGAATGCAAGAGATCAATTTTAGCTCTCTTGACTTGTGATGTTCCCTCATGAGTGACCAATAAGTGTTGCCAAATCTCATAGGCGGATTTGTAATGAATAGCCCGTGTTAAGTCATCCTCATTTAAAGCTGAAAGTAAGGCATTTTGAGCCTTTGAATTTGCCTCAAATTCCAAGGAGGTAAGATCGGACCAAGTGTCCTCCACACCTTGGGGTGCACTATAGGGCTTGGTCAAAGACTTAGCAACTCGGCTACCTAGAGATTGCAAAAATATGTTCATCCTAACTTTCTATATGGGAAAGTTGAGTCCATCAAATTTGGGAGGGGACTTAATGTTATCGGCCATCTTTACTAGTATATGAATGAAGATATGAAAATAGTGATTAGCAAATTATAGGATCTCTCTAAGGATGTGAAGCCAAAAACTTGAGTCTTAACTCTGATCCCAATTGAAATTACATCTAGAGGGGGTGAATAGGTGTAGTGCTAATTAATATCCAAATAATGCACAAATTAAAAATGAGATGATGCAACGATCACTCAAAACAAGATTAGAAGCCGTATACCCCGTGACGGGCTCTGAACCTCTTCCTCGTGATTCCTCTAAATAAGAGTTTGAGATACGCAATGCAATCTTGTTATAAGAGTATAGATCGACAATATGAGAATGAATGAATAGAAAGAGAAAGACACAAGAAAATCAATCGCAAATACAGAGATTTGTTTTGAGGTTTGAGCACCCAGCTCTACATCCCCGCCTTCACCCAGAAGGATTTCTGATCCACTATAATTTCCACAAAGGATTAAAATCACTCGGGTGTACCCAACTCCTCAATCACACTCCTCTAGTCCAGAGGTAGTGTAGCCACAAGTACAATAATCACTTGGTGATCAAAAGACCACAAACTCTCGTTTACAACTTCTTATAGAGTGGAATATGATTTTTGGCTCAAGAAGTAAAGTGAGAAAAAATTTTAGTAGTAAAGACTAAGGAGACTTGAAATCAATTGAAAAACTTTTGCAATTTAAAGAGCTTTGAAAATGAAAAGCAATGAAACACTTCTTCTCTTGAAAACACTTGAAACTTGGGAATTTTTCTTGTCAAAAACAAAAGACCAATGACCTCTATTTATAGGGAATGGATAAATACTATTCATAATTGATACTAGGTCATTAGGGGTGAGTTTAGCCAATAGGAAATAAGAAATAGCCGTTAGAATCATTAAAAAATGAAACAAATTCCAAAATATAGCCGTTGAGGCTTTCTGGACAGCTGACAGTCGACCGGCCGGTCGACAGGCAAGCCAAATGACAAAAGTGCCGTTGGCTCCGGTCGACCGCCCGGTCGACCGTCGGCTATACTAAAAACGAAATATTGAACTGTTGGTCGACCGGCAAAACCCGAGAGTTAGGGTCTTGCAGTCGGGCGACCGATCGGTCGACCGCAGGGTCTGTCGATCGACCGGCCCGGTCGACCGGCAGACGTTCACAGACGTGCACGCACACGGCCATAAGGCCTGGTCGACCGGACGGTCGACCGATCTGGCCTGAAATAGTGTCGGTCGACTGGTCCGGTCGACCATAAAGGCCTGAAATAGTTTTTGAAGAGATTTTTGAACTTTGAATAATTTTTGAAATATTTTTAAATGGTTTGAGGTTTAAGTAGCATGCTATAGGAAATGAAATACATGTTTAAACTAGGTATAAAAATTTGAAATATTTTGAAACATGTATATTAATCAAACATGCACCAAAACCAACTAACCAAAAACTTATATTTTGAAAAGTGTATTTTTGTATGTGTGTGTTTTCTTGAGCACAACTATCATATCCTTACTCTTTAACATACTAATTCTTACAATGGTTCTAACTGACTACAAGATCTTCAATTTGGGCTTTTCCATATGCATCGTTGAATAACTTGAATTCTTGATCCCGTATTGAGTCAACACCATCTTCCTTTAGGGAAGAAAACATCTTGAATTCTAAGAACCCTGAAACAATCTTAAACACTTAAATAAGATTAGTACAAATAACTATATATGTTTTGTAATCATCAAAACTCTAAAACCGAGTGATTGTACCCTTAGGCCAACAAGCCTCTCTATAGAGTCATATTCAAAAAGAATATACTCAAATAGAGACATCTACTTAAATTAAGTATATTGAATTTTACCTGCATCCAAGTGGTAGCCGACCACTGTAGTTGAGTGGTCTGTGGGTCGACCAATAAACAGCTTCTCTCAAGACAATAACTGATGAAACAACGTGAGCACATGTTAAATCAATTTCATATAAGTAATTAATATTATATACGCATAAACAAATAGATTACGCTTTACCTGCAAAAATGTCTGAGGATCACGTAACTGTGAAGTCTGCATCATAAAAACTTTATATAACTCCCTTTACAAATATGCTAGGACAATACTACCCCAGGACATGACACCACATGCATCGAAGTTCTCCGAGAAAGGTAATCATCTGAGATGTACCTTATGGAATGATTTGAAAACAAAATAATGTCGATCATGTGCAAGATATAACTAAAATCACCTAGAGGGGGGTGAATAGGTGATAAGGCTAATCTAATGAACTAAATGCGGAAATTAAAACAACAATTGCAACTACACTTAATGCAACCAACGAGTGTAGCCGAATTCCCGGTGAAGGGCTCTGGACTAACTCCTCTTGATTCCTCTGAATAAGAGTTGAGGCGCTATATGAAGCTCTCGTGGTTAAGCACAAGTGAGGCACACAAACACACAAGCATGTATATGATATGACAATGAATAGCAATGCACAAAATAAAGAGAGAGAGTAAGATTCAATGGATCAAACGCAAACAACAAGATTTGTTTCGAGGTTCGAGCACCTAGCTCTACGTCCCCACCTTCACCCAGAAGGATTTCCAATCCACTAACTTGTCCACCAAGGACTCCCACACAGGGAACCTCCACCGAGGATTTGAGGCAATATAATAACCGGAGTACACAACTCCTCTCTCCAACCAATACAATCACCACCTCACACAAGAGGGGTAGGCACCTAGCCAAACAACCACAATCAACCTCTACCCAAGAGGGATACAAATTCAAACTCCACCTCTCACTAGAGGGAGCTAACAACCACTCCAAATCAACCTCTACCCAAGAGGGAATCACAAATGAAGGAAGGTATTACAACTGGTGGTATATCTCAACCACAAACAAATTCTTCCACAAAACAAAAGATCTTATAGAAAGGATAGCAAGATATGGCTCCAGTGTAGAAAACAAAGAGTTTGGAAATCAAAAACTCAAAGAAAATGCTTGAGAAAACAACTAGAATAACTTTGAAATGAAGATCAAAAGCAATATCCCAAATATCCAATTTTCTTTGATTTTTCAACCCTTTAAAACAAATAAAGATGAATCCTTTTTTGCTCTAAAAACACTTTTGAAAACTTGTGTAAAACACTAGAGAAGTAGGAATTTTTGCTCTTCAAAAACCTTAACCAAAACAGCCCTCAAATGGGATTTTTATAGCCCCTTTAAAAAAATTAGCCGTTGGCAGCAAACGCAGGCCAGATTGGCCTTCCGGTCGACCGGCCGATCGACAGGCCAACGGTCACAAAACTGACCGTTGAGCCATCCGGTCGACCGCCCGGTCGACCGGAGCAATCCAAGAGTGGGTTACTTTCAGTCGGTCGACCGCTCGGTCGACCGGCCAACATAGCTGGCCAGCGTTCACGTTTTGTGCGCGTCGGTCGACCGGTCCGGTTGACCGCCAGAGCCTGGCAGGCTGAAATTCAGGACAGAAAACTTGGTTTTTAAATATTCTAAAAAATCCCATTAAACTTCTAAATTCCACAAAAATAGTTTCTAACTTTATATTTGAAATACAAACATGTGAGAAAAATTTCAACACATGTTACAAATTACTTGAATCATTTTTGTGTTATGAAAATTTTACCGAAAACCAAATCCTGTATTTTTCAAACTTTGATTTTTCAAATGAAAATTCGTTTTGTCCAAAACTCAACCAAATACAAAAACATGATATTAAACAACTTTAAGTATGATGCAGATGGATATACTCCAATATACATGAAAGATATATATCAATGTTTTTGACTTTAATTTGAAAAATATGTTTTGTTAAAACACAAAACACCAAACACATGAATAGGCATACCAAAACTAAGTTTGTCTAAGATATGAAGCATATATGTATATAGAACAAATCTAATATACACAAAACCATGTAAACTTGTTTTGATTCTATCTATTCATGAAAATCAAGATCGGTTAAACGAAAACCAAAAACCGATAAACATGAAACTAGAAACAAGTGTGTGTGTTGCGAACTTGAGCATATCACACTATCTAATCTTTAACAAATGGATCTAAACAACATCTAAACTAGGTACCGAAGTCTTCTTGACGAACTCCGTCTTCAAGTTGACTCGATCCAAACGTGATCCACCGAGCATGACTCCAACGAGTGCTAGATATAAACTTTGACGCTCGGGCTCTTAAATCACCATGTGAAAGCTTCCAAAGAATCTTTGTTGAAGCTAATCACCTACTAATATCTTGGTTAAGAATCTTAAACTAAACATCACAAGATTATTAGTACCATAACTACATGAGTTGATCATCATCAAAACTAGAGTGGAAGACCTCTGGGCCAACAATCTCCCGCTTTTTGATGATGACAAAACTCATAGAGTTATATATGCATGGATTAAAGTTAAGCTTCAAGGAAGCTCCCCCTTAACTCATGCATAGCAATAAACAATAAATATATGTAATGAAAGCTTATAAACATGTATGCAAATACAACATGCCAAACAAGTATAAAACTCATCAAATTCTTATCTCCTTGTATTTGCAAAACAAAACATATATGCATAAACATAAATCCTTCTCAAAACATGCATATATACTAAAATACTTCTCCCCCTTTTTGTCAATCATCAACAAAGGGGTTAAAGTAAACACAAAATAATGTTCTCCCCCTTTTTGTCAAAAATAAAAATCAACAAAGGGGTGAAATCAAATCAACAATAAGGATATATGTGATATACATTCATGAAGAGGAAGACGCTAAGTTAACTTTCCTACATATATGCACTACATGAAGAAGGGATGACAAGCCCTAATTCACATAACACATAATATGTAATGCATAAGAAGAGATGTGAAGCTCCCCCTACACACGTGTATCGCATAAAGAAGAGTTGTCAAGCTCCTCAATATAAGATACACTCAACATGAATCTATATGTAAAAGAGATGTTAAGCTCCCCTTGCATATATGCAATACATATCAAAAACATTCTTAATTTTCACAGTGAAACAAACTTTGAGATCTTAAAAAAAATTTAATATACCAATTGAAATAAAAATATATATCAATTGAAACATACCAATTGAAAGTAAAACAAATGTTTAAAACATGTCTATATTTTTCAATTGAAACAAATTGAAAGTGAATACCAATTGAAAGTAAATAAACCATGTTGAAACAGTTATTCAAAAATTTTGATATTAATTGATACCAATAGGAAATATTGATACCAATTAAAAAGATTATTATCAATTGAAAATAATATTTCATTAGAAGCATATGATACCAAAAATAATCAATCTCATCATAAAGTGTGGGAGTAAAAAGTCAAAACCAATTGAAAAAGTGAAATACGAATTTCCTCCCCCGTTATGAAATACCAAAATAAGTGATGCATAAGCTTGTATAAGATACCAATTGAAACATAATCAACTGAAATATGATGGGCATTAAAGAAGTCAAGCTTAGCATGACTAAAATTTGTGCTCAAATGTATAGAGATATAATAAGCACAAATAAAGCATATATGTATGGAAAAATTAGATACCAATCGAAATGATACTACTTGAAGTGTAAGCATACATATATAAAACAATATATGAGTATACAAAAAGAATGTCAATATTGATACCAATTGAAAGGATCCAATGATACCAATTGAAAACATAATATGATCAAGTGTATACCTCATATTTCCTACCACCTATATCATGCACATATTTAAAATAATTTTCAATAATAAGCATACAAGGCATGGTCTCCCAACCAACCGCCCTTTAATGGGTAGGGTTTTCAAAAATAAGTTTGAAAAATATAGATTGTTTGAAAAACTCTACCATAATGAAGAATACGAACTAGTTATAAGAAAAATTTGTAAACTAGTACGAAATCCTTCAAGTAAGGAATAAAACAAGAATATATTCCATAAAACACATGTAAATCACATGATCACCAACACTCAAAATCTATGAAGCATATATCATACTCATGAAAATAAAATCATGAGAAAACACGAATGATGTGAGTGTATAAGCATAATGTGAAAAACATTGTCGTGAAAATAGGCAATTAAGCTCGATAAGAGATTCCTTAAAAACATGAAAATCATTAAAACTTAGTTTAAACTTCAAGGCATATGTATGTCTTGCTCAAACTACCGTATACATACATATCCAAACATAAGTGAGTCCACAACAGTATATGCATGAAGGCAAGTGGCTCAAGGATGTATATGCATAGCTAATAGTTTAGACAAAATAGACATATACATGAAGTTAAACATAAACATAGAAAACATGTACAAGAATGGCGAATACAAGTCAAATGTATGAATCATCAAAACTAGACTATACTAGTACATCTAATGGGTACAAATGAGCGTTCAAGCACAAACATATAATAATCTATTTGAAGCTCATTAGTTGTATAAGTATATATCCTAGTTTTAATGAAAACTAACATCTAAACAAGTAATCAAAACATGAAGCATAGAAAACAAAACAAAAATCATAAACATACAAATGATTATTATGAAAAATGCCCATGAATTAGAGCAATGATATACATGATAGCTAAACCAAATATGAGAATACAAAGGTATAAATCCATATCAAACATGGGTGTCTCAAATACTAATCATGCATGTCATAGGACTAATGATCATGGCATTTATCATGAAACAACAAAGCATGCTAAAAATAAACAATATGAAAAGCATCTAAACACAATGAGGAGTAAGAGATCGTTACCAAAACCATGAAGGCAACTCTCCATGTCTCCAAAACAAGGTGGTCTTCCCACCAAACTTCCCTTGAAAGTGATGTATCCAAATAATCCTCTTTAAGCTCGGAACGCATCCACCTCAAGACACCATAACTCTCACGTCATGCGAGAGCCCACACCTACATCAAATATAATAGGGGTGGTCTTTGGTACCCATACTCTTTGGGTCCATAGGGGTTAGTACCTTTTCTAACCCAAACAAACTTAGTTGCTAAATTTACATCATGTATACGATCATAACAAAACTAAGCAAGGTGACCCTTACGTCCACAATGTGTACAAGTGTACACATGAGCATACATAGTGTTGTGTACATGAACTTGCGGAGCATGTGTATGCCGTGTATGGTGTGCATGCAAAGATGGAACTTGTTTCTTTCGAACCAAGGATTCCAAACGTGAGTGGTACTTGTTGGCCCAAAGGCCTTCCACTCTAGTTTTGATGATGATTAACTCATGTAGTTATGTGTACTAATTATCTTGTGATTTTAGTTTCAGATCATTAATCAAGATATTAGTTGGTGATTAGCTTCAACAAGATAGTTTGGAAGCATTCACATGTTGATTCAAGAGCCCGAGCGTCAAGATCATATATAGCACTCATTGGAGTCAAGCTCGGTGAATCAAGTTTAGGATCGAGTCGGCTTGGAGATTGCGCTCTACAAGAAGACTTAGATATCCTAATTTAGTTTTGTGTTTAGATCCAAATTGTAAAGATTAGAATAGTATGATAAGCTCAAGTTCACAACACACACGTTTCATGTTTTGAATATTGGTTTTCGGTTTTTCCGTTGTTGGTTTAACTGATCTTGGTTTCATGAATAGATAGATCAAAACAAGTTTATATGATTTTATGTATACTAGATTTGTTCTATATACATGCATGCTTAACTTCCTAGACAAACTTAGTTTTGACTTACTTATTCATGTGTTTTAGGTTTTGTGTTTTAACAAAACTTATTTTTGGAATTAAAGACAAAAACTATGATATGTATATGTTTCATGTATATTGGATTTCTATCCATATGCATCATGCTTCAATATTGTTTAAATATCATGTTTTTGTATTTGGATAAGTTTTGGATAAAGTTTATTTGAAAAATCCAAGTTTGGAAAAATACAGGTTTTGATTTTCGGTAATTTTCCCTTAACACAAAAATAATCCAATATGCTTGATATTTGAGTTGAAATTTGTATTACATGTTTGTATATCAATGCAAAATGATAAAACTATTTTTGTGGACTTTTTAGAGGTTTTATGGGAATTTATTGAATATTAAATAACATGTTTTTGCTGACCTGAAAAACCTGTGCCAGGCTAGGTCGGTCGACCGCTACGGTCGACCGCACCATGTAGCCGGTCGACCGTATCAGTCGACCGACGTGCACGGATACGTGCACGCTGGCTGCCTATTGGGCCGGCCGACCGCACGGTCGACCGACTGCATGCAGGCTAGTCTCTGTTTGTTTCGGTCGACCGAGCGGTCGACCGCTAGCTGCCAACGGTCAAAAATTGACCGTTGGACGGTCGACCGGACGGTCGACCGGAAGTTCATTTTTGGCAGTTTCTGCTGCCAACGGCTATATTTTTCTGGGGGCTATAAATACCCCATATATATATGGCCAGTTTTCACTAAGAATTTTTTGGACGAAATTTTCCTACTCTCTAGTGTTTTCACAGCAATTAAAAAGAAGTTTTTGGATTTTAATTGAACAATCTATTTGGTGTTTTTGCTAGGGTTTAGAAAATCAAGAAAGGGTTTTTGGGAAAGTTTTTGATTGAACTTCTTCATCTTGATTTCTATTATTTCCCAAAGATTTTCTTTGTGTTTTTGATTTCCATTCCTTTGTTTTTCTCCACACTTGAGCTACATCTACTTTCTTATTCTATAGGATCTTTGTGTGAGAGAAGAAGATTGTTTGTGGTTGTTATTTAGACCACCAAGTTATAAACCCAATCTTTGCTTTGTGCTTTTCCCTCATTGTGTTGAGGAGGTTGTGCATTTGGGTTGTATCCCTCAAGTGGTGAGGTGATCCTTGTGTAAGCTTAGTGCTAATCCCTCAGGTTGTGAGGTGATTGTTTGTTGGCTTGGAGTTGTACCTCAAGGAGGAGGTTGTGTTTGTAAGGAGAGGAGTTGGATACTCCTTGTAATTGTGATTGCCCCAAATCCTCAGTGGAGGTTCCCTTTGTGGGAGTCTTGTGTGGACAAGCTAGTGGACTTGAAATCCTTCTGTGTGAAGGCGGGGATGTAGAGCTGGGTGCTCGAACCTCGAAACATATCTTGTTGTTTGCGCTTGTTCCATTGGCTCTTACTCTCTCTCTCTCTCTCTTTACATTGTGCCTTGCATCATTCACATTGATCATTCATACTTATATGCTTGGCTTGGTTGTGTGTGCATCACTTGTTGGTTGCACTTGAGTGTATAATTGCAATTAGTTTTTAAATTCCGCATTTAGCTCATTAGATTAGCTTAATCACCTATTCACCCCCCTCTAGGTGATTTTCAATTGGTATCAGAGCCTACGCTCCTGATATTTAGGTTTAACCATGTAGGAGTGAGATCTTGGTTTGCTAATC
Organism: Agave tequilana; assembly: GCA_038442645.1. Taxonomy (NCBI): domain Eukaryota; kingdom Viridiplantae; phylum Streptophyta; class Magnoliopsida; order Asparagales; family Asparagaceae; genus Agave; species Agave tequilana. The sequence goes on from JAVJIF010012884.1 coordinate 31,115, forward strand.
TTCATTTGCATTTTCATTTGCACGCATTTAGTTTACACTCATGGCTAGCCCTCCTATGTTTGAGTTTACTAGACATGATATTTGGATAGCCAAAATGACTAGTCATTTAAAAAGCCTAGGACATCTAGTTTATCAAGCCTCCACTCAAGAATCCCACCTAAATAATAGCAAGCATTAAAAGGCAAATGCATTAGCACTTCAAACACTTAGAGCATCTCTTAATGAATTTCTTTTACCCGTGTTTGCTCACTTTGATTCGGCTTTTGCAGTTTGGAGTATATTGACTTCTCCCGAGCTACCAAGGATTGTCAACAAATTGAGAAGATCTAGGAGAGACGACTCCGACGAGCATTGCCTCATGTCCAAGGGAAAGACTCCCTTGAGGTACAATCGGATTCTCAACTAGATGATAGCTCTAGTTCCTATTGCTATGGTTGTTTAGAAGCTCAAACTTTGAATATGGAACTTGCCACAAAACTTGAAAATTTCTTGAAAAAACACAAACTTTTGAAAGAGGATAATCTTGTTTTGAAAAATGAATTAAAGGATTTGTGTTCTGGTTTGAATTGGTTTTACAAGAGAAGGAAGAGATTACTAGTGAATGTGACTCACTAAGATCTCAACTAGACCTTGCCCTAAATGAGATTGATATTTTGAAAAACAAAAATGATTGTAATGATGTTGTGAAAAACAATGAGGTTTTATCTTCTAAATTGGATTTTGTTTTAAAAGATAACCTAGTTTTGAAAAATGAAATTGATTCTATTACAAAAGAATTGGATTTGGTTTTAAAGAAAAATGAATCTTTAAAAATGGATATAGATTCTCATGTTTGCTATGCTAGTGTAGCTTCACCTTGCACATCTATTGCATGTTCCACTTTGACTTCTTGTATTGAAAATGACATTAATATTTTGAAGAAAAGTGTTGATTGTTTGGGCTCCACTTTGAGCCAATGTACTTTAAATCATACACGTTTGGAAACCTTAGTTCGTAAGAAACAAGGTCCATCTTTGCATGTACACCTATCACGGCATACACATGCTCATGTAGTTATGTGTACTAATTATCTTGTGATTTTAGTTTCAGATCATTAATCAAGATATTAGTTGGTGATTAGCTTCAACAAGATAGTTTAGAAGTATTCACATGTTGATTCAAGAGCCCGAGCGTCAAGATCATATATAGCACTCATTGGAGTCAAGCTCGGTGAATCAAGTTTAGGATCGAGTCGGCTTGGAGATTGCGCTCTACAAGAAGACTTAGGTATCCTAGTTTAGTTTTGTGTTTAGATCCAAATTGTAAATATTAGAATAGTATGATAAGCTCAAGTTCACAACACACACGTTTCATGTTTTAAATATTGATTTTCGATTTTTCTGTTTTTGGTTTAACCGATCTTGGTTTCATGAATAGATAGATCAAAACAAGTTTATATGGTTTTATGTATACTAGATTTGTTCTATATACATGCATGCTTAACTTCCTAGACAAACTTAGTTTTGACTTACTTATTCATGTGTTTTAGGTTTTGTGTTTTAAACAAACTTATTTTTGGAATTAAAGACAAAAACTATGATATGTATATGTTTCATGTATATTGGATTTCTATCCATATGCATCATGCTTCAATATTGTTTAAATATCATGTTTTTGTATTTGGATAAGTTTTGGATAAAGTTTATTTGAAAAATCCAAGTTTGGAAAAATACAGGTTTTGGTTTTCGGTAATTTTCCCTTAACACAAAAATAATCCAATATGCTTGATATTTGAGTTGAAATTTGTATTACATGTTTGTATATCAATGCAAAATGATAAAACTATTTTTGTGAATTTTTTAGAGGTTTTATGGGAATTTATTGAATATTAAATAACATGTTTTTGCTGACCTGAAAAGCCTGTGCCAGGCTAGGTCGGTCGACCGCTACGGTCGACCGCACCATGTAGCCGATCGACCGTATCAGTCGACCGACGTGCACGGATACGTGCACGCTGGCTGCCTATTGGGCCGGCCGGCCGCACGGTCGACCGACTGCATGCAGGCTAGTCTCTGTTTGTTTCGGTCGACCGAGCGGTCGACCGCTAGCTGCCAACGGTCAAAAATTGACCGTTGGACGGTCGACCGGACGGTCGACCGGAAGTTCATTTTTGGCAGTTTCTGCTGCCAACGGCTATATTTTTCTGGGGGCTATAAATACCCCATATATGGCCAGTTTTCACTAAGAATTTTTTGGACGAAATTTTCCTACTCTCTAGTATTTTCACAGCAATTAAAAAGAAGTTTTTGGATTTTAATTGAACAATCTATTTGGTGTTTTTGCTAGGGTTTGGAAAATCAAGAAAGGGTTTTTGGGAAAGTTTTTGATTGAACTTCTTCATCTTGATTTCTATTATTTCTCAAAGATTTTCTTTGTGTTTTTGATTTCCATTCCTTTGTTTTTCTCCACACTTGAGCTACATCTACTTTCTTATTCTATAGGATCTTTGTGTGGGAGAAGAAGATTGTTTGTGGTTGTTGTTTAAACCACCAAGTTATAAACCCAATCTTTGCTTTGTGCTTTTCCCTCATTGTGTTGAGGAGGTTGTGCATTTGGGTTGTATCCCTCAAGTGGTGAGGTGATCCTTATGTAAGCTTAGTGCTAATCCCTCAAGTTGTGAGGTGATTGTTTGTTGGCTTGGAGTTGTACCTCAAGGAGGAGGTTGTGTTTGTAAGGAGAGGAGTTGGGTACTCCTTGTAATTGTGATTGCCTCAAATCCTCAGTGGAGGTTCCCTTTGTGGGAGTCCTGTGTGGACAAGCTAGTGGATTTGAAATCCTTCTGTGTGAAGGCAGGGATGTAGAGCTGGGTGCTCGAACCTCGAAACATATCTTGTTGTTTGCGCTTGTTCCATTGGCTCTTACTCTCTCTCTCTCTCTCTCTCTTTACATTGTGCCTTGCATCATTCACATTGATCATTCATACTTATATGCTTGGCTTGGTTGTGTGTGCATCACTTGTTGGTTGCACTTGAGTGTGTAATTGCAATTAGTTTTTAAATTCCGCATTTATCTCATTAGATTAGCTTAATCACCTATTCACCCCCCCTCTAGGTGATTTTCAGTACTTAGCACATTGGCTCAAAGTGGAGCCCAAACAATCCACACTCTTCTTTAACAAACAAATATCATTATCAATCTTAGAAGAAGAGGTGCATGCAATAGGTAAGCTAGGTGGAGCTACACTAGCATGGCAAACAAATGAATCAATATTAATTTTCAAAGATTTATTTTCATTTAAGCAAACTTCTAAATCTTTTGAAATCAAATCAATTTTGTTTTTCAAAAAGTCATTCTCTTTTACAACAAATTCAAGTTTTGAAGTTAAAGATTCATTTTTCTTTAAAACAATTTCACAATCATTTTTATTTTTCAAAATTTTGTTTTCATTTAGGGCAAGATCAAGCTTAGATTTTAAAAGAATCTTTTTCATTGGAAATCTCTATCTTCTCTTACAAAACATTCTCAAGTCTAAAAGATAAATTTTTATTTTCTTCTTTTAAATCAAGATTATCCTTTTTCAAAAGTTTATATCTAGAAATCAAATTTTCACACTTTTCAGCAAGTTCATAGTTAATGGCTTGAGCCTCTATACACTCATTGCAATAAGAGCTAGAACTTGCATCAAGTTGAGTGTCCGAGTGTACCTCAAGGGAGTCATTCCCTTGGACCATAAAGCAACGTTCGTCGGACTCGTCTCTCCTAGATCTTCTCTTCCTTTCAATAATCTTTGGTAGCTCGGAAGAAGTCAAAATGCTCCATGCTGCAAAAGCTGAGTCATAGTGAGAAAACACATGTAGATAACTTTTATCAAGGGATGCTCTAAGTGCCTTTAGGGTAATTGCATTGGCTTCTATATGCTTGCTATCATTAGGGAAGGATTCCTTGGTAATAGCAAGGTAAACATGCAAGTCTAGGGCTTTTAAATGACAACTCATAAGAACCTTCCAAATGTCAAGTCTAGAGATATCAAACTTGGGAGGAACATCCATGAGTGCAAACTATATGTGTACAAGTGCAAATGCAAATGGTAGATTAGCAAAACCAAGATCACACTCCTATGTGGTTAAACCTAAAATCAGGAGCATAGGCTCTGTTACTAATTGAAATCACCTAGAGGGGGGTGAATGGGTGATAAGGCTAATCTAATGAACTAAATGGGAAATTAAAACAACAATTGCAACTACACTTAATGCAACCAACGAGTGTAGCCGAATTCCCGGTGAAGGCCTCTGGACTAACTCCTCTTGATTCCTGAATAAGAGTTGAGGCGCTATATGAAGCTCTCGTGGTTAAGCACAAGTGAGGCACACAAACACACAAGCATGTATATGATATGACAATGAATAGCAATGCACAAAGTAAAGAGAGAGAGTAAGAGTCAATGGATCAAACACAAACAACAAGATTTGTTTCGAGGTTCGAGCACCTAGCTCTACGTCCCCGCCTTCACCCAGAAGGATTTCCAATCCACTAACTTGTCCACCAAGGACTTGTAAGTTCACCTAGAGGGGGGGTGAATAGGTGATGGCTAATCTAATGGTCACTTATGAACAAATAATGCGGAATTAAAACTAAGTTGACCAAATTAAACTTCTTTTAATTGAACACTTATGTATAACTCAAGAGTGTTGCCGAATTCCCCTTGCGAGGCTCTGGACAAGCTCCTCTAGATTCCCCTTGAATGGGTTGAGGTGCCGCGTTGGCTCTCTTGGTTAAATACTAGTGTTATCAAGCAATCCCAAGCAAGTTTATCAATTAAGCTCACAAGCAATTATATCAAGCATATAGAGATAGACAATAATGAAGCAATGCAAGATATAAAAGAGACAAAGAGAGAGAGAGGGATAGAGTAAGCAATCGCAAACACAAGGGTATGTTTCGAGGTTCGAGCACACTTGCTCTACATCCCCGCCTTCGACACACGAAGGGTTTCCACTATGCAAGATCCCAATGGATCTCTCCTCGGTGCCGTACACCTACAAACCCTCGGACTCCCAAGTCCCGTACACACACAAGCCCCTTAAGCTCGCCGAGGCCGTACCTCGAACCACCAAGAGTTCACAACCGAACTCCAACCACAACGAGCACACTTGCCCGCTTCCTCAAAGTACAAAGAAAAATCTCTTTGATGATCACAACACTTGATCACCTAAAGAGCACTCTCACTACAACACACCTATAGGAATATCTAGCAATGGATAGCTCAAGTGTGGTGTGAGAAAATCAAGGAAAGAAAGCTATGGAGGAAAAACTCAAGAATCACTTTTACACTCTCTTGATAAAAACTCCCTTTTGATTGGAAGTATTTGCACTAAAATCTTGTAGAGAAACTCTTCTAAAAGTATCAGAAAAACTGCTCAAGAAGTCTCAAAAATCTTAACCTTAAAACAATAGACAAAACCCCCTTTTATAGGCTCCCAGAAAATAGAGCCGTTGGGGCTGTGTCAGTGCTGTCGGTCGACCGCCGGTCGACCGGCCAACGGTCGTTTTTCTGACCGTTGCAGCCACCGGTCGACCGGCTCGGTCGACCGACCTCCTGGAGCAGAGGGCATTTCCTCTATCGGTCGACCGGCTCGGTCGACTGATTTTTCCAGAGAGCAAAGCTCTCTTGGTCGGTCGACCGACCCGGTCGACCGGCCACTGTGCTGACAATGTGCACAGGGCTGTGCACATCGGTCGACCGGTCCGGTCGACCGATTTGGCCTGTCAGCCAAACTCCAGGTCAGAAAACAGGATTTAAAAATCTTTTATAAAATCCTAAAAATACATAGAAATTCTACAAAAATAGTTTTACCAATATACTTGAAAGAACAAACATGCTTGCACAAAATCAAGACATGTTATATATGTTTTGGTCTATTTTTGTAACTTGGAAATATTAGCTCAATAACTAAAATGTATTTTTCCAAAAAAACATGTTTTTCTAAATCTTCATCAAATACAAAAACAAGATATTTTTAAAGCATAGTGTGTATGGATATGATCCACTACACAATCAATAAGAAATATCTATGTTTTTGACATAAAGCACTAATCATGATTTTGGTTTAAAGATATGAACTATGAAATACCAAAATCCAAAATAGTATTTTGTCTCAAAGAAAAATCTTTTTATGAAAGCACTTAAAATCAAGAGTTCTATCAAGAGTGTGTGTGTGTGTGATATAACTTGAGCAATCCACCAACTATCTATCCTTTACATTTTTACTAAAACAAAAATACAAATTCTATACCTAGACCCAAGTCTTCAACTTCTTGAAGTCTTCACTTGAAGCTTCACATCATCTTGACTTGGTCCAAGCTTGATCCAAAGCTCCTTGGATCACAACATGCAAGCTCCAAATCTTGATCTTTTAACCTTTGTTGAGCTATGCACCTACTAAGATCTTGATCATGAATCTGTCACTAATTAAACACAAGATCATTAGTAACTATAACTACATGAGTTGATCATCATCAAAACTAGGGTGAAGGGCCTTTGGGCCAACAGGACTCCCACACAGGGAACCTCCACCGAGGATTTGAGGCAATACAATAACCGGAGTACACAACTCCTCTCTCCAACCAATACAATCACCACTTCACACAAGAGGGGTAGGCACCTAGCCAAACAACCACAATCAACCTCTACCCAAGAGGGATACAAATCCAAACTCCACCTCTCACTAGAGGGAGCTAACCACGACTCCAAATTAACCTCTGCCCAAGAGGGAATCACAAATGAAGGAAGGTATTACAACTTGGTGGTATATCTCAACCACAAACAAATTCTTCCACAAAACAAAAGATCCTATTGAAAGGATAGCAAGATATGGCTCAAGTGTGAAAAACAAAGAGTTTGGAAATCAAAAACTCAAAGAAAATGCTTGGGAAAACAACTAGAATAAGTTTGAAATGAAGATCAAAAGCAATTTCCCCCCAAATATCCAATTTTCTTTGATTTTCCAACCCTTTAAAACAAATAAAGATGAATCCTTTTGGCTCTAAAAACACTTTTGAAAACTTGTATAAAACACTAGAGAAGTAGGAATTTTTGCTCTTCAAAAACCTTAACCAAAACAGCCCTCAAACGGGGTTTTATAGCCCCTTTAAAAAAACTAGCCGTTGGCAGCAAACGCAGGCCAGATTGGCCTTCCGGTGGACTGGCCGGTCGACCGGCCAACGGTCAAAAAACTGACGTTGAGCCATTCGGTCGACCGCCCGGTCGACCGGAGCAACCCGAGAGTGGGTTGCTTTCAGTCGGTCGACCGGCCAACAAGGCTGGCCAGCGTGCACGTTTTGTGCACGTCGGTCGACCGGTCCGGTCGACCGCCAGAGCCTGGCAGGCTGAAATTCAGGACAGAAAACTTGGTTTTTAAATATTCTAAAAAATCACATTAAACTTCTAAAATTTCACAAAAATAGTTTCTAACTTTATATTTGAAATATAAACATGTGAGAAAAATTTCAACACATGTTACAAATTATTTGAACCATTTTTGTGTTATGGAAATTTTACCGAAAACCAAATCCTGTATTTTTCAAACTTTGATTTTTCAAATGAAAATTCGTTTTGTCCAAACTCAACCAAATACAAAAACATGATATTAAACAACTTTAAGTATGATGCATATGGATATACTCTAATATACATGAAAGATATATATCAATGTTTTTGACTTTAATTTGGAAAATATGTTTTGTTAAAACACCAAACACATGAATAGGCATACCAAAACTAAGTTTGTCTAAGATATGAAGCATATATGTATATAGAACAAATGTAATATACATAAAACCATGTAAACTTGTTTTGATTCTATCTATTTATGAAAATCAAGATCGGTTAAACCGAAAACCAAAAACCGATAAACATGAAACTAGAAACAAGTGTGTGTGTGTGTGTTGTGAACTTGAGCATATCACACTATCTAATCTTTAACAAATAGATCTAAACAACATCTAAACTAGGTACCAAAGTCTTCTTGACGAACTCCGTCTTCAAGTTGACTCGATCCAAACGTGATCCACCGAGCATGACTCCAACGGGTGCTAGATATAAACTTTGACGCTCGAGCTCTTGAATCACCATGTGAAAGCTTCCAAAGCATCTTTTTGAAGCTAATCACCTACTAATTCTTGGTTAAGAATCTGAAACTAAACATCACAAGATTATTAGTACCATAACTACATGAGTTGATCATCATCAAAACTAGAGTGGAAGGCCTCTGGGCCAACAATAACCACGTACATGTTGTCGGGCCTGCACATCTGCAAATGGATCCACACTGGACTGCTGATAGAGCCACTTTAGCTTCAATGCTCACCCTTCATAGCCATCGGGGAGCTCTCTACCTAACAATCTCTCTCATTCTACAGCCCAATCTCTATCATCTGTCCCTGTAATAGGTGGACAATCTGTGGGTAGCGCAAGAAGCACAATCTCTATTATATTGTTAAACATTTCCTCTCCTTTTGACAAATTGTTATGATTATCCAAATATCAATGTTATCTAAACACTTAGTAGAAAGAGAAATGTAAACACAAGAATAAAAATCACAATTACTTATGTATTATATGATGAAAATATTTGACTCTCGCCAACACGTGGAATGTGTTGTATCAGTGACATGAAGTCTGTTGATTCATTATCCAAATTGAGCATATGTGAGAATTCTCCATGACCTTCAGCAATTGATGGCTCATAGAATTTTCTCCACGTACAACTCTATGGTATTAACGACTGGGTACAATTCAAGCAAGCACGTATGTCATCTTTCCATTGCTTGGTAATGCTCGAGTGCTACGAGCCACTTGCATCTTTAGTGACTCTGATGATCGTTTGGATTAATTTTGGTAATTTGATGGAGTTTCTCAACCAATTCACGTATTGTGATTGATTTTTCTCATTATCACGGGTTTTACTATTTCATCAAGATAAGTTGCTTTATTATCCCTATCTATTGTTAGTTGACCATTAAACCAATAAAAAAGAGGGACATTAACATTAGACATTGTTTCTAATTTAATGGATGAAAAAAAATTATCACATTGATCTAACTAGAATTTAACAAAAAACAATAATATTAAAGTCATAGTAAATAACTTAATCATTACAATGCCGCTTACCTCAAAATACTATCACCAAAGAAGAGACACAGACGTTTCTTCCTTCCGTCTAAATTTGCATGGATAAATTTACACGAAATTAAAATTAATGAAAATAATTCACAAAATTAAGATTACTTTCCCATTTAACTTCAAATTGGAGAGCAATTTAGACTAATTTTAAGAATATTTTATAAAGTTTAATTGATGAATTATATTTTTTTTGGTTGTCAACTCCGGAACAAAAGATGATAATTGCTAGTAAATAGAGCCCGCGGTGCTGGCGGTCGAAACGACACAATCGATATGATGCTATGTGACTTGTCAGGAGTCAGATTTTTAGAAATAAATTTTCAAGAGGTAGATTTTTAGCATTAAATTTTAATAATGTATATATTCATTCAAAAAATTGACCCTTAAACAAATGGTCAATTCAACTCTTCAACAGCTCTGCATCTGCCGCCTCTCGCCGGAAACTCTCTTCTGTTGCCAAATCTGCAATCTAGGATTCCCTTTCTCGGCCTTCATAACTACAATTTACACCTTTTCCTTCTCTTTTTGATTCTTTTTACTATTCATAGAGCTGAGCTTGGGCGCAAATCTGTGATTTTTTTAAAGTTTGGGATGAAGAGAAATTGCCATTCAGGTCTTTCACGTTCTCTGACGCCCTCAAAGATTCCCAGATCTAGAGATCCCTTCTTTATTTGTGTCTTGTTGTGTTAAATAGAGAGACCCATTTGGATATATTGGGTAATTTGTTTAGAAACCCATGAAAAATGCTTCTTTTCTACATAAAGTACTAGTACTCTGCCCCTCGTCGGATTGAGAAAGGAAGCAACCAGGCATTGTTCTGGCCAATGGGTGCCGACTAATTTCATCCAGAACCTATGAAAAATCCCTCCTTTTAGCATAAGCTTCAAATTTTCTGAGGTTTTCTGGGTGAAATTGAGGAACCCATCTCACAAAATTTTAATGGGATCCCCACCCACTTCTCAGATTTCTTTAGCTAAGGAGAACACTGGAGAAAATGAAACCGTCGAGCTTACTGGAGAGACCCCATTGGAGAACGGAGTCTCCGAAGAGAGCTGCAGATCTGTTCTCTGCTCCCCCTTTGATTGGTTCAGAATGCTAGCCGAGGAGTTGCACTGGAGCTTCGTGTTCGGCGTGATCGTCATCTATGGAATCAGCCAAGGTCTGGGTTGGTCCATATGGCGCGTGGCCTCGGATTACTATTGGAAAGATGTTCAATTGATGCAGCCATCAGAGGCCCAAGTGTACCAGGGGATCACTTCTATTCCTTGGATTGTTAAGCCTCTTTGGGGTCTTCTCACCGATGTTCTTCCGATGGCCGGTTACCGGCGGCGGCCCTACATTATTTTTGCAGGCAAGTAGCAGTCACCCCATTGTGCTTTCACTGAATTTCATTGGTGTGCGCAGCTTATTAGAAATGTCGTTTTCCTTTAAGAATAAATACTAGGGTTTTGGAGCATCATTAAATCACATAAGTTGAATAAGTTATAGGAAATTCAGCTTTTGACATCAATACTAATATCTAAATGATGAGAATTTGGATTAATCATTGAAACCTATAATTTAGAAGGGAGATCTATATATGCTGGCTAGTGGCTAAAACTTTATCATATTATTTATAGATATTATTTTTTGGATTAGTTAGAGACCCACAAACATACTTTGTAATTCAGAACTTTGTCCTGCTGAGTCTGCTGACCTCAAAGCATGGGTAGTGGTTGATTACGTAATGGAGTTTTGGAAGTCCAATGCTACTTCTGAGTTATAACAATTGGTTGGGAAAGGAGGAGAAAAAGAACAAAAACTGCAAACCATCAAGTTATTTCCTCCAGCATAATGGATTTTCCCTTTAGGTCTTGAATTCCTTGCTCCTCCTGTCTGCACATTCTTAATATCAACCAAAGATCCATCGAGGTAATTCACTCTCTTTGGATCATCAAATCGATTCAAATGTTGTGGATCTTGAGATGAGTTTAATTGCTTTCTTTGAGGTTGTCTCCTGTCGTCATTTTCTATTCTTCTTTGCCCTTTTCTTAAATTAGTTGAGGAAACTAAATTGTGTATATTGTTGATGAGTCAATGCCCTCTTGCTTTGAGTTTGATGGTGTTGAACTGCTTTGTATAGTAGAAATGTCAAATTGATTGGCTCCTTATGGGACAAGGAAATATAGCTGATAAATGTAAGAAAGTCTTCCAATGTTTGCGGTACAGGGTCTTCCAATGATGGATAACCTCTGGTATGCATCATTACTATTAAAATCGATCTTTATCTTGTTTGAAGGTCGGTCCTAGCTTGTACTTGTACATAAATATACATGCAAAAAGTTACTCATGTCTTCTTCCCAGCTAGCTTTCTAACAACAGAGGTTTTCCTGTTACACTCATCGCTTGATTAAGAATGCTTTAGAGATTTCCTTTAAAGATTTGCAAGGCATAAATCAGTTGTTTTCGAATAAATAGCTACCTCACACTGAACCACATCTCAGACAGTATATCATCTTGGTCTTCTTTAAGAGAGAAGTTGAAGAGGAAAAAAAAAAAAAAAATCTCTTCCAATACAAAACTGCTCAGTTTTCCATTGAGTTTCCATTGTTCTTAAGGCTTTCTACTAAAGGGATCTAGCAGAGCCTCTTTCCAATGCAGTAATCATGATAAAGGTATTTCTCCAATGATCTCCACATTCATTTTCATTTGAACAATTCTCAATTTTGAGGCTGGAGCTAGTTGAGGCAAGTAGCTCTATTCTTTTCTCTTTTGCCAAGTTCTGCAACTATCTCAAACCAGTTCAAGGGATCTGAAGGTGAAAAAAAATAGATTGGTTGGCTGAAGTTGTTTGAGTACATATCAGATTTGTATTGGCAGATCCAATGAGCTGGACAGAAACAGTGAGAGAGTGGGTGAACTAGAATAAGGGTTGTGAATTTTTAAAATGAAATATGGTTCATGAGAAGTTAACAATTTCAACTGCAATTCAGAAGCTTTATAAGTTTAGTCTTCTGACTAATCCCGGAATTTTCTTTTTAACTTTGAATCAGATTCATATGTTTTGAGAGCTTAATTTGTTGTCTTTGTGAATTTTTACAACCCAAAGTATCTTATCACTGAATGCACAACTCTATATCCTCCTGAGTTGTGTGGGAGTAGTCGTGAATCTTCTCATATGACACATTTGAAAATTACCTGGGTGGGGGCGCGGGGGGGGGGGGGGGGGTGGTGGGTGTTGAATAGGTAATAAACTAAAGTCAATGCGGAAATTATAAAAAAAAAAAAGAAAATCACAACAAACAATCACAATTCTTAGTGATCAAGAAATGAAGCCGTATACCTCGTGAAGGGCTCTGTACTTCTCCTCGTGATTTCTCTAAATTAAGAGTTGAGATGCACAATTACTTTTCTTGATATATTGAGAATTGAGAACAACAATAGAGAATACAAACAATGATAATTGCAATAAATAATAAACATTAAATATAATTGCAATGGATATAGTTGAGAGAGAGTTTGGAAAAAGCAAACTCGAAGCCAATCGCAAACAAAGAGAGTTGTTATCAAGGTTCGAGCCACTGCTCTACGTCCTCGCCTTCACCGCAATGAAGGATTCCACTAATCAACACTTTAATTACGCTGCACTCTGATCCCGCAAGATTCGAAACAACTTGAGCTTGCAAGCTCTATTGAGGCCACAACCTCAGCGCCCTCTTTCCAAGAGGAACAACTCAAGAACAAGAAATTACACTGGGTTATCTTCACAAGACCACAAACAACTTCTCTATTACACTTTCCCAATTGCTCAGTATGGAGGATTGAATTGCTCCAGAAAAGTGTAAGAAATGTGGAGGAAATGGATAGCTCAGAAATTCTGAAAGCTTTTTGAAAAACATGAAAACTTGTTGATTTTCTTGATGAAAACTTGATGTAAAGCACTCCTATTTATAGGAGAAAGTGCTAGAGATCAATTCCCAGTCTATCCAAGCAATAAACACATGTTAGAAATGTTAAAACCAAAATATAATCGTTGGGAATGAATCTGGTCAAGTTTTACACAAAAACTAGCCGTTTAGAACAAAACAGAAAAATTTTGCCCAGTCGATCGAGCTCATCAACCAGTGAGCTCAAGTTCTATGCGGTCGATTGGCTGGTCGACTGAAATGGCTAGACAAATAAAACATTACAGTTCAGTCGACCAGTCTAAGAGTTAAAGCTCTTGTGCACATCTGTGCACAAGATGTCGACCGCTCGGTCGACCAGCCGGAGCTATCGGTTGACCGGGCGATCGATCGGTTTCAGCCCAAAGACAGAAAAACTTGTTTTCTAAAATCCTTTTATAAAACATTTGAAATACATAACTTAAAAACATGTCTTGAAATATTTTTAAAGACAGTGTGCGTGTGATATCTTGAGCATCAATCCACTATACTAAATTTTAACAAAAACTACTAAACAAATATCTTACATATAAATAGATAAATACAATCTTCACACTTTTCAAGCGATCAAGCTTCAAAGTCTTCAAGTGGACTCCATCAAATAAGATTTCTTTGAGCTTTGGTTCATTTCTTGAAATTTCTTTTTAAGCTTGCATCCAATCACTGGAATCTGCTTTTGAACCTGAAACTTTCATTCTTAAAACCTGTGTACTAATAACACTTTTAAAGACAATTAGTACCATAATCATCGTGAGTTTTAGAATCATCAAAATAAGAAGTGATGTACCCTTGGGCCAACAACATTTTGTGAACAAGCTGATTTCTTTCGTTAGGACTAGGAGTCCCTGTTTGTTCAATAAAATCATGTTTAGAATGCATTGTCCAAGCCGTACTGACACTATGCAAAGGTGGGATTCTTTCATTAGGACTAGGAGGCCCTGTTTGTCCAATAAAATCATGTTTAGAATGCATTGTCCAAACCATACTACTACTAATAGACACTCTATGTAAAGGTGGGACACTTGTGTCCAAGGTATAGACTCCTACCATATTAAGAAAAAATGAAGAAACATTTTATCACCTCCAGGATACCGCATTTATACTATTAGGGCATTGTTTTGACATAATATTGAAATTTTGCTCAACTTCCATGATGGACTTATGAAATACTGATGTTTGTTATTTGAGATCCTCAAAAGAATATTTAGAAAATTACATTAAGAGGAGAAAACCATTATATTTAAGACAATTTTCAAGAAAAGTAACTTACAAAAATTTGAAATGTAGAGCTTTTATAGAAATAACTTGTTTTGATTCTATCTATTTATGAAAATCAAGATCGGTTAAACCGAAAACCAAAAACCGATAAACATGAAACTAGAAACAAGTGTGTGTGTGTGTGTGTGTTGTGAACTTGAGCATATCACACTATCTAATCTTTAACAAATAGATCTAAACAACATCTAAACTAGGTACCGAAGTCTTCTTGACGAACTCCGTCTTCAAGTTGACTCGATCCAAACGTGATCCACCGAGCATGACTCCAACGGGTGCTAGATATAAACTTTGACGCTCGAGCTCTTGAATCACCATGTGAAAGCTTCCAAAGCATCTTTTTTGAAGCTAATCACCTACTAATTCTTGGTTAAGAATCTGAAACTAAACATCACAAGATTATTAGTACCATAACTACATGAGTTGATCATCATCAAAACTAGAGTGGAAGGCCTCTGGGCCAACAATAACCACGTACATGTTGTCGGGCCTGCACATCTGCAAATGGATCCACACTGGACTGCTGATAGAGCCACTTTAGCTTCAATGCTCACCCTTCATAGCCATCGGGGAGCTCTCTACCTAACAATCTCTCTCATTCTACAGCCCAATCTCTATCATCTGTCCCTGTAATAGGTGGACAATCTGTGGGTAGCGCAAGAAGCACAATCTCTATTATATTGTTAAACATTTCCTCTCCTTTTGACAAATTGTTATGATTATCCAAATATCAATGTTATCTAAACACTTAGTAGAAAGAGAAATGTAAACACAAGAATAAAAATCACAATTACTTATGTATTATATGATGAAAATATTTGACTCTCGCCAACACGTGGAATGTGTTGTATCAGTGACATGAAGTCTGTTGATTCATTATCCAAATTGAGCATATGTGAGAATTCTCCATGACCTTCAGCAATTGATGGCTCATAGAATT
This sequence comes from Agave tequilana, assembly GCA_038442645.1. Taxonomy (NCBI): domain Eukaryota; kingdom Viridiplantae; phylum Streptophyta; class Magnoliopsida; order Asparagales; family Asparagaceae; genus Agave; species Agave tequilana. The sequence continues at coordinate 46,413 of JAVJIF010012884.1, forward strand.
TTCTCCACGTACAACTCTATGGTATTAACGACTGGGTACAATTCAAGCAAGCACGTATGTCATCTTTCCATTGCTTGGTAATGCTCGAGTGCTACGAGCCACTTGCATCTTTAGTGACTCTGATGATCGTTTGGATTAATTTTGGTAATTTGATGGAGTTTCTCAACCAATTCACGTATTGTGATTGATTTTTCTCATTATCACGGGTTTTACTATTTCATCAAGATAAGTTGCTTATTATCCCTATCTATTGTTAGTTGACCATTAAACCAATAAAAAAGAGGGACATTAACATTAGACATTGTTTCTAATTTAATGGATGAAAAAAAATTATCACATTGATCTAACTAGAATTTAACAAAAAACAATAATATTAAAGTCATAGTAAATAACTTAATCATTACAATGCCGCTTACCTCAAAATACTATCACCAAAGAAGAGACACAGACGTTTCTTCCTTCCGTCTAAATTTGCATGGATAAATTTACACGAAATTAAAATTAATGAAAATAATTCACAAAATTAAGATTACTTTCCCATTTAACTTCAAATTGGAGAGCAATTTAGACTAATTTTAAGAATAATTTTATAAAGTTTAATTGATGAATTATATTTTTTTTGGTTGTCAACTCCGGAACAAAAGATGATAATTGCTAGTAAATAGAGCCCGCGGTGCTGGCGGTCGAAACGACACAATCGATATGATGCTATGTGACTTGTCAGGAGTCAGATTTTTAGAAATAAATTTTCAAGAGGTAGATTTTTAGCATTAAATTTTAATAATGTATATATTCATTCAAAAAATTGACCCTTAAACAAATGGTCAATTCAACTCTTCAACAGCTCTGCATCTGCCGCCTCTCGCCGGAAACTCTCTTCTGTTGCCAAATCTGCAATCTAGGATTCCCTTTCTCGGCCTTCATAACTACAATTTACACCTTTTCCTTCTCTTTTTGATTCTTTTTACTATTCATAGAGCTGAGCTTGGGCGCAAATCTGTGATTTTTTTAAAGTTTGGGATGAAGAGAAATTGCCATTCAGGTCTTTCACGTTCTCTGACGCCCTCAAAGATTCCCAGATCTAGAGATCCCTTCTTTATTTGTGTCTTGTTGTGTTAAATAGAGAGACCCATTTGGATATATTGGGTAATTTGTTTAGAAACCCATGAAAAATGCTTCTTTTCTACATAAAGTACTAGTACTCTGCCCCTCGTCGGATTGAGAAAGGAAGCAACCAGGCATTGTTCTGGCCAATGGGTGCCGACTAATTTCATCCAGAACCTATGAAAAATCCCTCCTTTTAGCATAAGCTTCAAATTTCTGAGGTTTTCTGGGTGAAATTGAGGAACCCATCTCACAAAATTTTAATGGGATCCCCACCCACTTCTCAGATTTCTTTAGCTAAGGAGAACACTGGAGAAAATGAAACCGTCGAGCTTACTGGAGAGACCCCATTGGAGAACGGAGTCTCCGAAGAGAGCTGCAGATCTGTTCTCTGCTCCCCCTTTGATTGGTTCAGAATGCTAGCCGAGGAGTTGCACTGGAGCTTCGTGTTCGGCGTGATCGTCATCTATGGAATCAGCCAAGGTCTGGGTTGGTCCATATGGCGCGTGGCCTCGGATTACTATTGGAAAGATGTTCAATTGATGCAGCCATCAGAGGCCCAAGTGTACCAGGGGATCACTTCTATTCCTTGGATTGTTAAGCCTCTTTGGGGTCTTCTCACCGATGTTCTTCCGATGGCCGGTTACCGGCGGCGGCCCTACATTATTTTTGCAGGCAAGTAGCAGTCACCCCATTGTGCTTTCACTGAATTTCATTGGTGTGCGCAGCTTATTAGAAATGTCGTTTCCTTTAAGAATAAATACTAGGGTTTTGGAGCATCATTAAATCACATAAGTTGAATAAGTTATAGGAAATTCAGCTTTTGACATCAATACTAATATCTAAATGATGAGAATTTGGATTAATCATTGAAACCTATAATTTAGAAGGGAGATCTATATATGCTGGCTAGTGGCTAAAACTTTATCATATTATTTATAGATATTATTTTTTGGATTAGTTAGAGACCCACAAACATACTTTGTAATTCAGAACTTTGTCCTGCTGAGTCTGCTGACCTCAAAGCATGGGTAGTGGTTGATTACGTAATGGGAGTTTTGGAAGTCCAATGCTACTTCTGAGTTATAACAATTGGGTTGGGAAAGGAGGAGAAAAAGAACAAAAACTGCAAACCATCAAGTTATTTCCTCCAGCATAATGGATTTTCCTTTAGGTCTTGAATTCCTTGCTCCTCCTGTCTGCACATTCTTAATATCAACCAAAGATCCATCGAGGTAATTCACTCTCTTTGGATCATCAAATCGATTCAAATGTTGTGGATCTTGAGATGAGTTTAATTGCTTTCTTTGAGGTTGTCTCCTGTCGTCATTTTCTATTCTTCTTTGCCCTTTTCTTAAATTAGTTGAGGAAACTAAATTGTGTATATTGTTGATGAGTCAATGCCCTCTTGCTTTGAGTTTGATGGTGTTGAACTGCTTTGTATAGTAGAAATGTCAAATTGATTGGCTCCTTATGGGACAAGGAAATATAGCTGATAAATGTAAGAAAGTCTTCCAATGTTTGCGGTACAGGGTCTTCAATGATGGATAACCTCTGGTATGCATCATTACTATTAAAATCGATCTTTATCTTGTTTGAAGGTCGGTCCTAGCTTGTACTTGTACATAAATATACATGCAAAAAGTTACTCATGTCTTCTTCCAGCTAGCTTTCTAACAACAGAGGTTTTCCTGTTACACTCATCGCTTGATTAAGAATGCTTTAGAGATTTCCTTTAAAGATTTGCAAGGCATAAATCAGTTGTTTTCGAATAAATAGCTACCTCACACTGAACCACATCTCAGACAGTATATCATCTTGGTCTTCTTTAAGAGAGAAGTTGAAGAGGAAAAAAAAAAAAAAAATCTCTTCCAATACAAAACTGCTCAGTTTTCCATTGAGTTTCCATTGTTCTTAAGGCTTTCTACTAAAGGGATCTAGCAGAGCCTCTTTCCAATGCAGTAATCATGATAAAGGTATTTCTCCAATGATCTCCACATTCATTTTCATTTGAACAATTCTCAATTTTGAGGCTGGAGCTAGTTGAGGCAAGTAGCTCTATTCTTTTCTCTTTTGCCAAGTTCTGCAACTATCTCAAACCAGTTCAAGGGATCTGAAGGTGAAAAAAAATAGATTGGTTGGCTGAAGTTGTTTGAGTACATATCAGATTTGTATTGGCAGATCCAATGAGCTGGACAGAAACAGTGAGAGAGTGGGTGAACTAGAATAAGGGTTGTGAATTTTTAAAATGAAATATGGTTCATGAGAAGTTAACAATTTCAACTGCAATTCAGAAGCTTTATAAGTTTAGTCTTCTGACTAATCCCGGAATTTTCTTTTTAACTTTGAATCAGATTCATATGTTTTGAGAGCTTAATTGTTGTCTTTGTGAATTTTTACAACCCAAAGTATCTTATCACTGAATGCACAACTCTATATCCTCCTGAGTTGTGTGGGAGTAGTCGTGAATCTTCTCATATGACACATTTGAAAATTACCTGGGTGGGGGCGGGGGGGGGGGGGGGGGGGGGGGGGGTGGGTGTTGAATAGGTAATAAACTAAAGTCAATGCGGAAATTATAAAAAAAAAAAGAAAATCACAACAAACAATCACAATTCTTAGTGATCAAGAAATGAAGCGTATACCTCGTGAAGGGCTCTGTACTTCTCCTCGTGATTTCTCTAAATTAAGAGTTGAGATGCACAATTACTTTTCTTGATATATTGAGAATTGAGAACAACAATAGAGAATACAAACAATGATAATTGCAATAAATAATAAACATTAAATATAATTGCAATGGATATAGTTGAGAGAGAGTTTGGAAAAAGCAAACTCGAAGCCAATCGCAAACAAAGAGAGTTGTTATCAAGGTTCGAGCCACTGCTCTACGTCCTCGCCTTCACCGCAATGAAGGATTCAACTAATCAACACTTTAATTACGCTGCACTCTGATCCCGCAAGATTCGAAACAACTTGAGCTTGCAAGCTCTATTGAGGCCACAACCTCAGCGCCCTCTTTCCAAGAGGAACAACTCAAGAACAAGAAATTACACTGGGTTATCTTCACAAGACCACAAACAACTTCTCTATTACACTTTCCCAATTGCTCAGTATGGAGGATTGAATTGCTCCAGAAAAGTGTAAGAAATGTGGAGGAAATGGATAGCTCAGAAATTCTGAAAGCTTTTTGAAAAACATGAAAACTTGTTGATTTCTTGATGAAAACTTGATGTAAAGCACTCCTATTTATAGGAGAAAGTGCTAGAGATCAATTCCCAGTCAATCCAAGCAATAAACACATGTTAGAAATGTTAAAACCAAAATATAATCGTTGGGAATGAATCTGGTCAAGTTTTACACAAAAACTAGCCGTTTAGAACAAAACAGAAAAATTTTGCCCAGTCGATCGAGCTCATCAACCAGTGAGCTCAAGTTCTATGCGGTCGATTGGCTGGTCGACTGAAATGGCTAGACAAATAAAACATTACAGTTCAGTCGACCAGTCTAAGAGTTAAAGCTCTTGTGCACATCTGTGCACAAGATGTCGACCGCTCGGTCGACCAGCCGGAGCTATCGGTTGACCGGGCGATCGATCGGTTTCAGCCAAAGACAGAAAAACTTGTTTTCTAAAAATCCTTTTATAAAAACATTTGAAATACATAACTTAAAAACATGTCTTGAAATATTTTTAAAGACAGTGTGCGTGTGATATCTTGAGCAATCAATCCACTATACTAAATTTTAACAAAAACTACTAAACAAATATCTTACATATAAATAGATAAATACAATCTTCACACTTTTCAAGCGATCAAGCTTCAAAGTCTTCAAGTGGACTCCATCAAATAAGATTTCTTTGAGCTTTGGTTCATTTCTTGAATTTTCTTTTAAGCTTGCATCCAATCACTGGAATCTGCTTTGAACCTGAAACTTTCATTCTTAAAACCTGTGTACTAATAACACTTTTAAAGACAATTAGTACCATAATCATCATGAGTTTAGAATCATCAAAATAAGAAGTGATGTACCCTTGGGCCAACAACATTTTGTGAACAAGCTGATTTCTTTCATTAGGACTAGGAGTCCCTGTTTGTTCAATAAAATCATGTTTAGAATGCATTGTCCAAGCCGTACTGACACTATGCAAAGGTGGGATTCTTTCATTAGGACTAGGAGGCCCTGTTTGTCCAATAAAATCATGTTTAGAATGCATTGTCCAAACCATACTACTACTAATAGACACTCTATGTAAAGGTGGGACACTTGTGTCCAAGGTATAGACTCCTACCATATTAAGAAAAAATGAAGAAACATTTTATCACCTCCAGGATACCGCATTTATACTATTAGGGCATTGTTTTGACATAATATTGAAATTTTGCTCAACTTCCATGATGGACTTATGAAATACTGATGTTGTTATTTGAGATCCTCAAAAGAATATTTAGAAAATTACATTAAGAGGAGAAAACCATTTATATTTAAGACAATTTTCAAGAAAAGTAACTTACAAAAATTGAAATGTAGAGCTTTTATAGAAATAATTTGTTGAATGAAGAACATTTATTGAGAATCTATATATACTTATTTCTTGCAAAGTTTATAGCACTTTCTTAATTGTCTTGAAGAGTTTGCTACAATTTTTCTTTGATGTATATGAAGCTGAGGATATGATACGCATGTATATGCACATACATGTAATGTTTGTGCACGTGTGCACATGCATGCGTCACAGGCACGTGCCTTTTTGGGATTTTGCATCCTGTGTTCATGTCACATATTGTCTCACAGTTTCCGGCTTCATGTCACCAGGTAACTGTGGTTAAAGAGAGTGAGATTTGAATTCTTCACATTTCCTCCCAATAATGCAGGCAGTACTTAGGATACTATTATTTAAGTTAACCAGTTATACTGTGGATATTGCTGGGCTGTTCTATAATCTTCTGCATAAATTTATATTAGCTTGATTATAAAAAATTAAAACTATACCACTTTTTGTATGGTAATTTTTTTGCTCAGATGGTATATTGAGATCTGATTTCAACCTCATATCAAAATGAGGACATTTTCACTTCTTATCTTTATTATCTAACTCTTTCATATAGACAGAGCTCTTATAACAAAACACAACATTTCCTCTGCCATTCTCACAGCTAATAATTATCTAAACTTAGGTATTAGGAAAATAGAGGATAAACATGTGGTTTCTGTCATTGTATTCACCCCATCCCAGGTTTGTTTCCCTTACACTTTTAATTACTACTGTTTAATTGCAATTCAGTTTCTGCATTGCCTGATACATTATTCTTAGTTGGGTAAATTACACAAACTAACTCAATTTTCACGTACAAACAATTTGTTTTGGAATTTTGATACCTTTAACTTTGTCTCGTAAGTTGTTTTTCTTCATATATTGTATGTTTAATGCAGTTGTCTGTATAGCCCGATGCACTATTTTTAGTTGGGTAACTTAAAATATCTGTCTCATGTTTCACCCCACATAATTTCTTTTGGCCTTCTGATACCTTAAACATTTTTTACCCCAATATGCTAGCAATATATCTGTACAAATTTTAGAGCCAAGTACAGTTTCCTCTTAAGCAAGTTTAGTAGAGATCGGTTAGCTTAGTTAGTCATCTTACTGAACTTTTCCAAAATTTAAGAACTCTTTTGGTGGTGGTTTGGCCGCCGGGTTGGTTCTTTTTTTTTCTTTTCTTTTCTTTTCTTTTTGTGTTTTGGGGGTGGGGTGGGGGGGGGGGGGGGGGGGGGGGCGCTTCATCCAGAATGATATCATCTCCGACTGATCTAAGAATGATATCATCTCCGACCTGATCTAAGGAGGAAAAACAAAGAGAGGAATGCATCCAGACTGAAGCATTGTTTTGATGAAAGGTGAATGCCCCATGTTTTTTTCTTCTGAAATATGGTTTCTTTTGAAGAACTTGGATAGATCTACTTCTCATTTGTTTTCTTCTTGTCAATGTCATTCCAATTCCAAAAACCACTAATTGACAATTTTTCACTTTCTTCAATTGGAAAAATTCTAAAATTTCAAGGAGGTTTAGACTTTAGTTAGATATAGTCTTCTTTCATGTTGGGGTAATGGTAAAGTATCATGTGAATAAAAGAGTGAAATAGGAAGGAAGACAGTGATTGTCCTTCAAGACACACTTAGGAGTAGTAAAGTGTTTTTTGGGTCAAGTGACAATCACTTGGACAGTTCTCCTAGGTGCTGGCTTACATAGCGTGTCTAAGTGCAAATCCGGGAAGTGGGTGTTGCTGAACTGCCTCTGGAAAATGTTTAAGTTACTAACCAGCAAAAATGGTGAAACTTGTAGGCAACTCACTCTTTTAGTTTTTGCTAGTTTCTATGACTTTATAATTGTAATTGTGCATTGTCTGTTTTTGCTAAATTGTAATTTGGACTGAGATTCTTTCTTGAATATTCAGGTTTATTGGGAATAATCTCTATGCTTACACTATCACTGCATAAGCAACTGCATGTATTTTTTGCCTTGCTGGCAATGACTGCAGGGAGTGCTGGTGTAGCAATAGCAGATGTGACAATAGATGCCTGTGTTGCACAAAACAGTATAAGCCATCCTCCACTTGCAGCTGATATGCAAAGTTTGTGTGGATTAAGTTCATCCATTGGAAGTCTTGTGGGCTTCTCCGTCAGCGGCTTACTCGTTCATGCCATTGGTTCACAGGTGACATTCTGAATTATCCTCTTTGTACTTTACATGAAACTTTGCCCTTGCTAACCATAATAATAATAAGAGAGTAATGGAATCATTATGTAAACCCTTGGAAATTTGAGCCGTATTTAGGTGTAGAGTTAGTAATTACACATCTTTTTTCATTTATACTAATCCTTTAAGATAAAAGATCGATTGTTCTGTGAGAAATTGGTTCAGTGGCTGGTAGACTTGCAAGAATCTGAAATTGGAATTGAGCTTATACATGGAGGACCACTTTTCCACTGCCTGCTGTGAACAGTAACTATTTGGGGTGAATCAAATGACAACTAGGAACTCTCTACTATAAGTTATATACACTTTAAGTTAAAGGATACAGGAAATTGTGAATTTTAAACTAGAAAGATATGCAATTCATTTTTGAATCAACAAACTACACTTATCATTCATTGTTTTAAATTTTGTTTTCTTTTGTCTTTTGTTTTCTTAAAGGGTGTGCTTGGCTTGTTAAGTATTCCTTCTGCCCTGGTGTTTACTGTTGGAATGGTGATAAAGGAACTTCCTATGCCTAACTTTGCTTACAAGGAGGTGAGTCAATTATCTTTATTACTCCTTTAACTATTTCTTTTTTGCTCCTTGTCACAAGTGCTCGAAATCTTGTCAGGTTTGCGATAAATTCCTGCAAGCCAACAGAACTATGTGGACAACTTTAAAATGTCCTGCTGTCTGGAGGCCCTGTCTATACATGTATACTTCGCTTGCTTTTAGCTTGAACATCCAAGAAGGAATGTTCTTTTGGTACACAGATCCAAAAGCAGGCCCGTCTTTCTCTCAGGTAGGTTATCAACGATTAATATTCTGGATAACTCTTACTTGAACCTTAATAGTTGATCTTCATGCAGGGAACAATTGGCTTCATGTACGCTGTTGGTGCTGCGGGTTCACTTCTTGGGGTTCTGCTATATCAGAATATTCTGAAGGATTATCCATTCCGTGGCTTGCTGTTATGGAGCCAATTGCTTTCTAGTTTCTCGGGGATGCTGGATTTGATTTTGGTTCTTCGTTGGAATTTGAAGTTTGGCATACCCGATTTCTTTTTTGTTGTCATTGATGAGAGTGTGTCTCAAATGATCGGCCGTCTCAAATGGATGCCACTTTTAGTTCTCAGCTCCAAGCTCTGTCCCCCTGGCATTGAAGGCACTTTCTTTGCTTTGCTCATGTCTATCGATAACTTTGGCATGCTTACGTCATCATGGGGTGGTGGCCTATTGCTACATATGCTGAATGTCACTCGTACAGATTTTCGTAGACTTGGGGCTGCTATCTTGATCCGCAATATAATGAGATTGTTGCCACTGGCCCTGTTATATCTTGTGCCTAAAAGTGATCCAAATTCTGTTATTCTCCTGACAACTTGTTAATGGAAAATGAAGTCATCAAGGATAGTGCAGATGCAGAAGTAGAAGATATCGAAATGGTTTCACTTGTTGAGCGAATTCAATGATAGGTGAAGGTTTTATTTCAAAGATTTTCCTCAGGTGTTGATCAGATCAGCTCATGACTATACATATTGGTGAAGATGTTACCTGTGAACCAGGAATTAGGAAAATCCACTTATTGGGCGTGGCTTATTCTTGTAACAGGCTTCAGATGTTTCTACACATCAGTAACCACGTTCAGAGTCCGATACTTACTGAACAGATAGCATGAAAATTTTCGCAAGTGTGAATGTTCATTTTGTTCCCTAGGATGTCAAGGTAATATGAACAAATGATTCTTTGTTTCTTTTTATCCATTGGAATCTGTGTGTGCACGCGTGTGCGCAGGGGTGGAGGTGTGTGGGTGCGCGCGCACGTGCATGTGTGCGCACGTGTATGCGTGTGTAAACAAGTTAAATTCATCAAGATGAACCCATTCTGCAATATGTATATAATTGTACGGTAACACAAATGTCACAGTAAAGGAGTTGCCCCTTAAGATGGATATGAAAAGAGTTGGAATTTTGCTTTCTGGTTTATCTCTACATTCCCTCCACAAAACTAAGATTAATTTATTGTGGAATTTGATATTCCAATAGACTCAATAATCTACTGTGTAAAACCCTTGGGGGTGGGGGGATTGAATAGGGTTTTAAGATGATTATTAAGTTGGACAATGCAATAAGGCAATATGGCATCTGCACATTAGAATAATAGCTTTTATTATTTATTGTTTGCATGTGATATCACTGTATGATATTTCCGATAGACTGAAGAGTCTGCTGTGTAAAAACCCTTGGGGGTGGGGTAGTTTGAATGGGGTTTTAGGATGATTAATACGCAACTCTGAGTTGGACGATGCAATAGGTGCTAAAGGGCAATAGGGCATCTCTGCACTTTAGAATAATGGTTTTTATATTTTATTTGCATGTGATGTCACTGGTACGGTAAATTTTAATTGTGTTATAGTAACTACACATTGAATTGTGTGTGTGTGTTTTTTTTTCCTTTCTTTTTTTTTTTGGCTCAAATTAGTTCTCCTAGTGTTCTGCCACCATGAACTTCCATTCTACCGAAGCCAGCTCAACTTGTTTGAAAACCAAATCAAACAGGTGCTTTGATTTTGAGTCCTTGACTTTGACTTGGGTGTGGGTCTAACTTTGAGATTACTGAATCAATTGCTTCCTTATTCTATTAACTCCACTCATTACAAGCCTGACAAATCGATCCAATTATTGGTGTGTGCTTGTCATCCCATGACCTGGCTGTAGCTGCCACCCAACCTATTTTCCTGCCATTAATCTTTTTCACTAAAATTTCACTGGAAAGCCAACACACACACACACACACACACACACACACACACACGCGCGCGCGCGCGGCGCGCACACACACAGAGACACAGACACAAACACAGACACACGCACATAACACACACCCCCCATGCACGGGTGCACATATTTGAATGTGGTAGCATGTGTACCACTAAATTGGTTCTGTTGAATCATAAATCAAAGTTCATGCCAACCCAAGTCCAGAGTTACCCACAACCCTGTGCGCGGGTGCACATATTTGCATGCAGTAGCATGTGTACCACTAAATTGTTTCTATTGAATCATAAATCAAAGTTCGTGCCAACCCAAGTTCCAGAGTTTATGTTGATCATGAGCCACTCATCATGGAGTGCTGATTGTAAGGGCCACAGTTTTTTTTCCCCCTGGCAGCATGACATAGAACCTCATGTCTCATAAATTTGTTAAAGGACAGCTTGAGAAAAAGCTCTTGAAATTTAATGAATTTGGGAATTGGGATCTAGAGTCCACAGTTTGGTCATCTTTATCAAGAAAGTGTTTAGGAGGGCTCTGAATATGCATATTAAGCTTATAGATCCTGTAAAAGCGATCCAGACTGCAGCATGGATTGTGCCCTCTCAAAATCATGGAATGAAAAGGAAGGGAGCTTGTCAAACTGTCATCCGCCCAAACCTTCAGGTACTCTCAGAAATGCTCTTTAAAATTTCTAATTGCTTTGGAAGAAAAAAGGCATTGGAATTATGATATAAATAAGATCTATAAGTTGGCTTTACTATGGTTTAGGCAATTTGGTTTCACTTTTCAGTAGTATCAGAGATTTTGAGAGAGAAAGGAGGATGAGTTCTAGACCTTATATTCTGGTCTATATATACTAGACCAACACAGAATACATATGGTCTCACAGGCAATATGAGACTAAATAGTAGACCAATACACAAGGTCCCTCTCCACATACTCCCTCAAGCTGGAGCACATATATCATACATGCCCAACTTGTCACAAATAAAATCTACCATTGTTCTACCAAGTGGTTTGGTTAAAAAATCTGCTAACTGGTGTCTTGATGATGCATGCTTCACTACAACAATCTTTTCCTTAAGCTTCTTACGAATTAGATGACAATCAATCTCAATGCGTTTGGTTCTCTCATGAAGCACTGTATTTTCAGCAATGTGTTTCACTGCCTTATTGTCACCATATGGTCTCATGGACATTCTAAGGAAAATGAATCTATATCAATAAATCTCTAATCCAGATTACCTATAATGTCACATTTGCCATCACGTTGTACTCTGATTCTGCACTGGACCGAGAGATCACACTTTACTTCTTGCTTTTCCATGACACAAGTTTCCTTCAAGAAAGACACAATATCATGTGGTCGACCTCTTATCAAAAGAACACTCTGTCTAGTCTGCATTTGAGAAACCTGCTACTTGGTGCGTCCAGGATCTGAATAGAAAAGCCCTCTCCACGGAGCTTTCTTCAAATACCTCAAAAATCATACATTACTGCTTCTAAGTAGGTAGTCCTCTGTGCTGACAAAAACTGACTTACTACCCTGACTGCGAATGTGTTCGATCTGATCACCGTCAAGTAGTTCAGTTTTCCTACCATTCTTCTATACCTCTCAACATCCTCAAGAAGCTCCCCTGATCTGGTAGCAGCTTCATGTTCACGTCAATTGGAGAATCAATATTCCTACATTCTATCATCCTAGCCCCTGAAAGCAAGTTGACTATATACTTCTCTGTGACAGAAGAATGCCCTTCTTAGACTTAGCCACTCAATGCCTAAGAAGTACTTCAGGGATTCAAGATCCTTGGTCTGGAAGTGCTTCTACAAGTACTTCAGACTGTCAATCTCCTCCGTGTTATCTCTTGTGATTACAATATCATTCACATACACAACTAACAATATCCTCTTTCTATGTTGTATCCTCTATAACACAGAGTTATTTTTTATGCACGATAGATATCAAACTCTTGAACCACTGATGCAAAGCGCCAAAACCAGGCTCTCGAAGACTATTTCAGACCGTAGAGTGACTTTTTCAACCTGCAAACCTTCACACACTCCCTGAACAATAAAGCTTAATGGTTGCTCAATGTAAACCTTCTCATCAAAAATACCATTGAGAGACATTCTTGATGTTTAACTGATGAAGTGGCTAGTGATATGTCGTCGCTAATGACACAAGTTTCCACACAAATGTCATCTTCGTGACCGGACAGAAGGTATCAATATAATACTGTCCATACACCTGTAAATATCTTTTGGCAACCAATCTCGCCTTTGAGCGAGCCAGGGACCCATTTGGGTTTAACTTGACAATGTAAACCCATTTACACTCAATAGCTTTCGAGCCTTTCTTCCCTGGTGGAAATGTGATCAACTCTGAAGTCCCATTTGCTCTAAGGCCGTCATCTCCTCCTGCATTGCCTTAGTCCAACCTGAAGTAGACAGTGCTTCTGATACATTCTTGAGAACTGAGCATAAGTCCAAAGAAGAAATAAATGAATAAAAGGAAGATGATAAATAAGAATAAGAAACAAAATTGGAAAGAAGATACTGAGCACAAGTACGTTTGTCTTTTCGAAATGCAATATGAAGATCATTAGAAGTAGAAGTAACAGGTAATTAAGCAGTGACAATCTCACTTGATTCTTGGGCAGGACTTGGTTCTGAGATTGGCTGTACATGAGGAGATGTTCGTCATGTATAGATCTGAATCAGATCCTGGAATTGAAGTGGATTTTTACCAAACACATTTTCAGATGTGACTCACCACTATTGAGTAATATCTCCCGATAGAACATGTAATCATAGTCATCCTCTGATGTAAGAGAAAGATGAAAATCCTAGGTTTAGACTGAAAAAGTTACACCTGCAAACAAGATATATCAGTTTGTAGATGAGCATAAATATTTGTGACTTTTTTGAGTTCTAGAGTAACAAAGAAAAATCCTTCTAAGAGACCTAAAATCAAGTTTTATCTTATGAGGACTATGATTATAGGCAAAACAGAGAGACCCAAAAATCTTTAGAGGCAAAGGGAACAAATCAATATTTGGGTACATGATGGAATATCAGATTTTATTTTGCAATACGGAGGATGACATTCGATTTATCAAGTAACAGACAGTCAAAATAGCCTCAACCCAAAATTCTTTGGATACTTGTCTATGAAATTGAAGGGTTCTAGCAATGTCAAGAATGTGCCTATTCTACATTCAGCTACCCCATTTTGTTTAGTATAAACACAAGAGAGGATTGATGCAAGATTCTATTTTGTTCTAGAAACTGACTAAAGTGGTTGTCTATATATTCTTTAGCATTATCAGATTTCAAAAATTTAATGTTAGAATTAAACTGATTTTTCATTTCTGAATAAAAAATTTTGAACATTAAAAATATTTCAAAACGAGAGACATATCCATGTGACTCAAGAATAATCATCCACAAAGCTGACAAAATACATAAAACTCAGTTTTGAAGGTAATGAACATGAACCCATACATCGAAATGAACTAAATCAAATGGCTTATCAACACTCTTATGACCCGACTAGGGTAAGACACATGATGATGCTTCCCTAAGTGACAAAACTCACACTCTAAGAGTGAAACCTGACTTAAAGAGAACAAAAATTTTTAGTTCAGGTAAAGAAAGGTGATCTAACTGACAATGGTATTCAAATGCTGAAGAAGTGTTGATGCAAGCCACCTGATCGGATGCTAACTCTAACTCATACAGTCCATTCCGCTCACATCCTATGCCAATCGTCTTCCTTGTCCTAAGCTCGTGAAATACACAATGTATCGAGAAAAATATCATTGTACAATTTAAAACTTTGGTAATCTACTTACTGATAATAAGTTGAAAGGAAAATAAGGTAAATTAAAAACAGATGATAAAGGAAGAGTAGAGGTGGTAGTGACAGGGCTAATACCCTGAATAGGTGGCGGGAGCCATCTGATAGTGACAGTGTCAATACCCTGAATAGGCGTACGCGAGCCATCTGCTAAGACTATAGAGAGTATGAAGTAGGAGTAAAAGAGGACATAATACCTCAGTTTTCAGTAATGTGATTAATCACCCCTGAATTTATAATTCAAGTATGAGACATAAATGATGTAAGACAAGATATAAGAGTGCCTGTTTGAGCAAGAGTAGCAAAGAAAGAAAAGCTGAGCATGTGTGTTTTGTTGTTGCTGGAACATCTGGAACTACTCAAACTGATGTTGCAACTGTTCGTCATCTGGAAGAGTGGCAGAGACATGTGCACCTCTTGTTGGCTTCCCTTTAGAAGGGCACTGTTACTTCATCTGGCCTGGCTCTTTGCAGTAGTAACAATAGACCACAACGCTCTCCTAATCTTCCTCGTGGACCTCTTTGGCCGGCCCTGGTACCACGCGCCCACCAAAGTGTCCACCAATGTAGCCCCCTCGTCCCTCCATGTCAGCATGACCTCCTCCGCGGCCACTAGCAGTCTGCCTCCCTGAGCTGCTAGGGGAGATCAATTTGAGGCTGCTATAGTAGTGTCAGATGTCACATCAGGAATGACAGTCTTTAAAAAATGATGTCTCTGGTAAAGAGCTTACAACCCCTGTTTTAAATATCGGCCGAGTCGGCCGAGATATCTTCCGATATCTCCTTTTTTTCCTGCTGCCGATACGATATAGGAAAATCGTTCGTCATATCATTTGCAGCAAAAAAGGCCGACATTTGAAATATTGGCCGATAAACCGTCCGATATTGGCCGATAAATCGCCCGATATATCACCCGATATGAAATAACTTATTTATTGCATGACTGCGTGCAAATGTACATTGTTTTTTATGTCTTTGCAAGTATATAACATCATTTTTATTAGGTAGATGATATCTATGACCCTAAACCAACTTTTAGTTATCAATATTTCATTATATAGTGTCTGATATGACCGCCCGATATTGGCGCGTATCCCCGATATCTCTTCCAATATCCGATATCCGATATGAAAAATCCCCATCCGATACGATCCCGATATCCGATATTTAGAACCTTGCTTACAACAGAGTTTCTCATAATTTGAGGTCTAGCCGAAGAATAAACAGGGTTGAGGATACCCAAGTAGGCCAGAACCATCAACTGGTTCCATGGTTCTACATCTGCTCACATCAAATGTGATCAAAAAATATGTCGAAGTTCCTCTACTAGGCGATTGAACTCGCCGTAATGATCGTCAATGAGTCGGCCATTTTGCTTCTAAAACAACTCCTGGATAACGTCATAAGTCCTATTGATGTTACTGGTAGAGATATCGCAGAAAATACTATAACTCCTTCACAGTCATGCAATGAATAACCAAGTCCTGAATCTTGGGACCTATATTGTGGTCGCTACCTGATGTAGTAAGATGTTTTCGTCCAGTGTCCAAGCATCTGTCACTGGAGTAGGAGGATTTGCCAACAAATGACTAGTTTTCCTTCGACCAGCCACATAAATCTCAATTATCCGCTCTATTGAAGGTAATTATTCCCATCAAGTTTCTGATATGTAATCTTACCGAAAAAACTATCTCAGAAATTCTCGTCTGAGCTGTTGTCCCACTGGACTCACCCGCCTTTGTCTCAGCAGAGTCAGGTGCCATAATATTAAGCAATACTATAGGGCAAGCGGGATTAGCAGCTCTATGGCTTGGTGGGTGTTGAAGTTTAATCGAGACATAATTTACACAATTGATGAAGTGAAAGATTTAACTTGTGTTGTGAGACAAGTTTCAGAGTATGCTTGCTATTCGCCGGCGAGACATCGTTTTAGAGCATACTCACAAGTACGTGAAGAAACACAGTTCAAGGTGGAGACTATGAGAGTTGATCTCCAAATTGGGTTTTTTGGTTCGGTTTTTACCGAATACGAGTCAAGGTGGAGATTGTAGGATTGCGACTTAAATTCGGTCACAAAGCACTCATGTTAAGAAGGACAAAAGAGGTACAAAGGTAAAAGGGGACTTTAGACCCACTTTTTTTTTTTTTTTGAAATATGGGTCGTAGCCTGGTGCAAGCGGGATTTGAACCTCATTGAAAAAGGAAGGAGATGGATATATGGTTAAATAAGATTAGACCCACAACACCATGAGGGGGTTTCCCCTTTTGGATCAAATTGGGTTTCATGGCTATTAGCCTAATATCCATCAATGGTAACGGGCCTTTGTGTTAACATTGCCTCATCCCACTTGTAGAGTCGTCTTTCTTCTTTCTTTATATATGTTCGGTGCTCATGAAACCCAGCTGAATATATACCATGTCACCAGATCCAACTTCTTAGATTCATTCTTGAAGCAAACTATGCTCTGCTACACTAAGAAATCACTGTAACAAGCAATATTTTGCTGCTGAAACCTTTTCTTATGCTATAGAATCTACCAAGCTTGTAGAGCAAAAGTTTCAGAATTGAGATTCAAACAATGGACTAGATCATTATTCAAACTATTTGTTCCAACAATTGATGTAGTTCTGTGCATGAGTGGAAAAAAGATAACAGATCAAACTCAGTTATTCTCCTATAACAGATAATATGATTGTGCTGTTTTATGGATGAATTTTCCATGAGAAATCAGCTCAAGATTAACATTTGATATAATCATTATTGAACTCTGGCTGTGTTGTTCTCATTTCTCATATATCTTTCTTTTGCCTATAAATAAAGTCTCTGTCACTGATTCACTGTTGAAGGGGCAGCTAGGAGGAGACTGTACGGATACCATAATCCACTTTTTGAAGAACTTCAGGGAGCCTCTTTCTAGCATGCTTAAACTTGCCAATATGAGCATCTTTTTTTGAAACTATTGATTTTAGATGATACCTATGTGGATCTGTGGTTTGATTGTGGAGCACTAGTTATTGCACTTGCAGTACTTTAAGTAGGTATATCCAGAGCAGTTTTGTTGAGATATTCTTCAATAACACAAGTGACAAACATGGAAGAGGTCTGTGTTCCCTTTTATTGTTGTTTGATTTATGTTTATCATATATGCTATATTTAGTGTTATCATATCAGTGAAATAGTTTCCTGCATCTAAAGATTTTGTCTTGTATGCACCATTAAGGCCCGAAGGGGCTAGACAGAAGTTTTCTTTTGACCACCTCGGAGCCTATTTTGGATGGGAGTGCATTTGATCTATGGCATGTAAAATTTCTCATCACTTTAGGATTCCATGCTTCACGCCTTCTCCTTCACTGACACAAATTTATGCTAGAGTTGCTCACAAGATCATCTGCAACATTAGACATTTCTGACCCTCGTGTTTTAGATTCCGCAGTAGTGTAAATTTAGTTGGTTTAGAAAGGTTAGAACTTCTTGATATCTTTCAGGGGAAATAAATTTAATAGGAAGTTCTTCAATAAGTATCTGAAACATGCTAGTCTTTTTTCTCCAACAAAATCATTAGCATCAGTCAAGCACCAGTATCTAAAATCATAGAGCTGTCACTTACAGCGTCAAGTGCTGCTGTCACATAAGATGATCATTGCCACTATGGCTGCCTGATGGTTTCCATGTAACAATTTAAATATTGAGCACTGTTTACAAGGTACCATAGAAAACTTTATATTTTATTTCATAATTAGATGTATGTCTGCTTTTGGTGATTGCTTTGAAGTTCTTGCTCATTTTCTTCTCAAATGAAAAGTAGGAATTTTCATTTGTTCCTCATAGTTATCTTTTGGCATACTTGTGTTCAAGCAATGGAATCTTGTACCCCAGAATCATGTGAAAAATTATGCGTACTACAAGGATCAAACTTTTTGACGCTTCATGTAGTGACGACCCCAACACTTTCTGATGCTCTTTTGTATGAGAATATTCTTCCAAGCACCTTCCTCACAGCATTATTTTTCTTTTTGTGTCAGGAGAACCATTACTCGGTTGCTGGGTTCACTTCTGTGGAAAATCTAGTTGGTTAAAGTCAGTTGCTTTTGGGAATCAGTTCTTTGGTGAAAATGAAGGTACCTTTTCTATAGGCCGAGCACTTTATTCTCGTGAGAAAGCAAAATTGGCATATATTTTTAAACAAAAATACATCAGAGACCTCTTCTTTGAATTGAGTTTTATTCTTGCTAGCATTTTCTAGTATATACAAACTTGATGTGCTGTTCTTTGCTCCTGTATCCATTTCTTTTTCGTATATGGAAAGCGTCTCTTAAATCAAATTTTGTGATTTGACAGAAACAGGATTTTCTCATCTCCCCATAATTGACTGCTTGCGCTTTTGAATTTACATCTTATGGTTCCTACTGTTTTGCTTCATTTTTTTCTTTTATTTTAAAAAAATGCCTCAAGTGCGGGGTCATATTTGATAGACACATACTAATTATTTTATAATTTTGAAAATGTCAGTACTTCATTAGTAGACATTTTACCATCTTTCCAGCCTAAGAGACTAACAAATGTCATATTTAGTTAAGTTTATGTATCAAATAGTCTATTGAGGTTACTCAGAAAAGCCAACGAATCCTAAAGCAGGGACAAGTGAAAACAATAAATCGTAGGAACATATTACTTTTTTAGGTGCATGACACACTGGCTTATTTGGTAACTAGTATTATTTATTGTCTCATGGACTCATCCTAAAAGAACCCTTGTTGGTGCTGCACAATGAAAAACATTGTTGCATCATAATTTTAGTATTGTTAGAATATACTATTAAAGTCTCTGTTACTGCACCAAAAGTCTGAAATTATGGTGTGGGTTGAGGGTAATATTTTTATATTCTAGCAAATTCACCTCATTAAGAAGACATATTCTCCTAGGTTTGTGTTAGCACAATGATTTTTTATGTTACAGGTTCTACTGTTTTGGAGAAACTTCCCATAATCTACAACGCCCTGAGTATATAATTTCCACGGCTCCTCGGTTCCTCCTTAAAAGGGCTCGTTACAATTATTTTTTTCATGAGAACTATTATATACTAGAGACATTCCCAATGCATATCCCATTTACTTAACTTGGGGTGTTATATACTCTCTCCGTTTACGGTACGGCGTCCTTGCCATACTAATACTTCACCAGGCGAAGTTGGATTTTAGAGGTAGCCCCCATGAATTTTAGAGGTGGTTCCCATGAATTCAAGAGGTGACCCCCACCATATTCATGCGTGGTGTGGCACTTTGCTCCGTATAATACTTAGCTTTATGTGGCAGTTAGTTCCACACACTTCTGATTGATGTTAGCTTTGATACCATTTGTAACGCTCTGGGTATGATTTTCACGGTTTCTCCCTCAAAAATACTAGATATGATTAATTTTTGACTTATTGAGGAACTATTATATACCGGAGAAATTCCCAATGCAAATCCCATGTGGGACTATTCACTTGGGGTGTTTATTATGTCTTCCTAGCTGATAGTGTTCGTCTCAGAAGACCCTTCATACTATAAAATAAAAGAAATCCACAATAACCTTCATGAATTTTGTTAGCTGGCAATATGTGTTTCAAATATAATGTAGTGTCTAAGTTTTATCACTTTCCTAAATTCTTCGCATATAGTTGCACAAACAAAACACTTGAGATACAGGTTTTCTAGGAAACTGCAAGTTGCCATTTACATGGAAACTATACTGCTTATCAATTGAATTCAACAAGACTAAAAACTTTACAAAACATAAATACAGTCATATACATTTCTTTGCCCTTCACCAAGTAATTCCTGAACTAAGGATAATGGTCATCGTAAGGAGCCGTCGAAGGCTAATGTGTTGTTGCCATTTGCCTTCACATCCAATAACTGATCATTCTTATTGCTCATCAAAGCTCCTTCAATACTATATTCAGACCATCTCTGATATCATTTTTACTGCACTCTTCATTTTTCTCCCGGTTCCTTGACTATATTCACAACTCTATTCTGCAAATCCCAATCTAGACCCCATACACAACCCTCAAAATTTTTTGCTGATAGTTGCCTATAATGCCGACCTCATCCTCTTAGGGACGTTCAGAAAATACTAAACACACCTGAGAAGCATCAGACTTAACAAAATAAAAGACCCCAGTGACATCCACTCCCCCTTCAAACTCCAACTTTACTGCAGGAATGCTCACCTCCTCATTGCCTGACAAGTCAAAGCAAGTGTCCAATATTGAAAACCCCGGGGCCACAGGGTATTGTGAGAATTGTTTCAAGAATTCATCTTTGATATTCTTGTAGGTAGAAGGAACAAGTCTGGTAATCACCGTCCCGGAGTCAATAAGAATCTTACCACTCGAAAAACCTGAAGCTTGGAGAGCCACTCCACCAATGCTAATATTGGTGAGGTTGAGAAAATAGAAGGGAGTCTGGTTCTGATCTGAGATCATTCAAGTGTACAACACTGGTGTGGAGTTTTTATAGCTAGAAGAATCACTTCCAATGACCAGAGCGCCTGAAGAATCAAATTCTTCTGTGGGCAGACAATAGGAGAAGACCCCTCCAAATTGAGATATCAAGGAAAGTTCGTTTCGGCCAAGCCCCACCAGACCTGAGGTCCCCGCAAAGAGCCCACAATTATTTCATCCACACCCAAACACAAATCCTTGGACAATTGTGCCAGCTAGATTGATTTGTTCATGGGCTAATACCCCACGAGCGTATGATCCATCCCCATAACTAATGACATAGTTGCAAATTGGCTGGTTTAAGCTGCAAGTGCTCGAAACCACAACAGCTAGTTGAAGGGAATTGCAGGTGGGTGAGCTGCATGAAATTGGTCCGTAAGATGGAGAAGC
Source organism: Agave tequilana (assembly GCA_038442645.1). Taxonomy (NCBI): domain Eukaryota; kingdom Viridiplantae; phylum Streptophyta; class Magnoliopsida; order Asparagales; family Asparagaceae; genus Agave; species Agave tequilana. The sequence continues at coordinate 67,760 of JAVJIF010012884.1, forward strand.
AGAGGGGCTTGTTGATTGTAGCAAGATGTGCAAGGTTTGCACTGAACCCATGTGATGTCGCTTCCAGTGTCGACAATCACTGTAAACTTTTTGTATCCCATTTCCACAGCTACAATGTAATTTAGTGTCTGGAGTTTTGCTCCAGAGGTTAGAGGAATTTGGACTTCTGATGACCTTTCTTGATTTTGCCTGGAGACGTTTTTTTATCCGAGAGTGTAAAGAAATCGTGCCTCATCAGAAATTAATATCATTTGAAGTTTATATTCTTGGTTTGAGATTGGCTTCAAAAAGTAACTGTGGTGTGTCGTTTCTAGCACCTTCGAGGAGTAACTTTATTATGTAGCTTCGAAGTGCTCCTCCGACTAGGTGCTATAGAGTGATCATTCGCCCGGAGACTCCATCACTTTGGAGGCTATCGCTCCGTCCTTGCGATCAACCTGAAACTCCGAACTCGTCTCGTCCAATGCCATATCCCAGAAAGCTCCGTTGTCGCTCCAGGACCATCATGTTGACTCTGTCAAGGCAACAATCTAGCCCCACAACTTAACAACCTCTCACTTGGAGACTGATTATTGTCACCACAATGGCACTCCATTCTCTCTTGTACTCCGACTCTTTAACTCAGTGACATTTGTTGCGACTCAACTCCGGATCTTCACCCTAGAAGACCCACGGAGGCTGAGCTGATCTTCAACTTCTCCGTCGTGACCACCTTGGTTAACATGTCTGCGAGATTCTGACTTGTGTGTCTTCACAAGTGATAACATACTGTCCTTCAAAAGAACGCGGATGAAGTACTACCGCACAACAATGTGCTTGGTTCTGTCATGATAAACTAAATTGTTGGCAAGATTTATAGCACTCTGGCTATCACTGTGCAATGATGAAATCACCTGCTCTTTGTCAAGCTTTTTCATAACATCCTTCGACCATATCAACTCCTTACAAGTTTATGTTGTCGCAACGTATTCAGCCTCTGTCGTAGACAAGGCAACTATCTTTTACAACCTCGAAACATGTGCTTTAGAGAGCTTGAAGTAACCTCTGAGAGGGACGTTCACACGTGTACCATCCACCATAATAACATATTAAACTCTTTATCACTTTCTCCACGTACTCGGCTTGTGATATTTTCAACAGCCTCTTTTCTCTCTCTGTTGATCCTCATTTTAAGAATTTTTTTTTGCTAGATACAAGTCCTTTATTGAGAATTCTTCCGCCAACTTGACCTTGAGATTCACAATCTCCTTCATGCTTGATCCGACAACAAGCATATCATCTAGATACAATAGTAGTATGATGTAAGAATTCTCAAATCACTTGGAATAGTAACAGTGATCAACCTCAGCCTTGTGAATTCACTACTCACCATGAATCTGTCTAACTTCAGATACCACTGCCTCGGAGCCTGTTTCAAGTCATAGCGACTCTTCTTGAGCTTGCAAACTAACTGGTCCTTTCCCGGCATGATATAACCATCTGGCTGCATCATGTAGATGTCCTCCAAATCACTATAGAGAAACACAATTTTTACATCCAGCTATTTTAGATGTAAATTCTTTGTTGCCACAATGCTTTAGGACAGATCTAATAGCAGTTAGTTTCACAACAGGATAGAAAAGCTCGTTAAAGTCGGTAACTTCCCACTATTGAAAGCCCTTCATAAACATCCTCGCCTTGTACCTCTTGGTGCTATCATGCTTCTTTTTAACAGGTAGACCCACTTGTTATGCAGGGCTCGCTTGCTTTCAAGTAGTTCAACCAATTCCCATGTTTGGTTCTTCATGAGAGACTCCATCTCATCATTCATAGCAAGCTCCCGTTTGACCTTGTCTTCCACTTGCAAAGCTTCCTCATAAAACTCGGGTTCGCCACTGTCAGACAACAATAGATAGTGCAAGGCAGGAGAATCTCTCTGGAGCTTTGGTCGTCCTGGTTGATCGCCTCAACTCGCTTTGGGGTGTCAGAGGCTCTACTCGGAGTTCCTCATTCTCTTCTAGAATGCTCAGAACCTTCTTCACAGGGACATCAAGTTTGACGAACTCAGACTTTGCAGCATCCTGCTGTCCCGGAGTGCTCCGAGATGCCACTCCGGGGTCGTCCCGAAGTGCTTCTTTCCGTCAACAAGTCCTTGTACATCTTCTCATTGAATACCACATTCTTATGCCTAAGGATCTTTCAATTTTCTTAATCCCAAAACCGATAGTCGTACCGCTTGTACTGTATTGGACTTCGGATCCAACTTGCTCCTGTGATCTAGATTCACATGGACATATGAGATACCAAAAGTACACAGGTGATTCGAGTTTACCTCTTTACCGGTCCATGCTTCCTCTAGTATCCCACAGTTCAAGAGCATCGATGGTGCTCTGTTGATTAGATACACTGTTGTGTTCACTGTATCTGCCCAGAACTGCTTGGGCAATCCAGCGTGTATCCGCATGCTCCTGACACACTCCAGAATTATCCTATTCATGCGCTCCGCCACTCCATTCTGTGAGGGTTTCTCGAAATCGTGTTCACTCTACGGATTCTCCTACTCACACAGAACTCTTCGAACATGCCATCACAGTATTCACCCCTATTGTCAGACTTCAAGCAATTAATCTTCCGACCAGTTTCATTCTCATCCTGGGCCAACCATTTCTTAAACATATCGAACACATCTAACTTTTGCTTCAAGAAATAGACCCAGACTTTTCTATTAGAATCATCAATAAAGGTCACAAAATACAATGAGCCGCTGAGAGAGAGAATTGAAGCCTTACCCATACATCTGTATAACTAACTCCAACCTTTGTGCCTTCGGAGTCTTTCTCACCTTTGAGAAACTGACTCTTTCCTGCTTCCCGTAGACGCAATCTTCACAGAAATCTAAGTTTATAGATTTCAACCCCAGTATCCTTGGAGAGCATAAGTTTCATTCCCTTCTCGCTCATATGCCAAGTCTCCGGTGCCACACTCCGGTATCTAACTCCAATGAAGCAATCAAAATTGACGCTCCAGAACCAAACATCATGTAGCAGATACCTTCTTTGTTCCCGTGTGCCATCACCATGGCACCCTTCGTGATCTTGCATGCATCACCGTTGAAGGTGGTCTTCATCCCTCCATTCGCAAGCTGACAGAGATCAGACTTCTCTTCAGCTTCGGTACATGTCTGATGTTCCTCAATTTCAGCTCAAGCCATTAGAGGCTCACCATTACATCGCCCTTCCTGACAATGTCACATTGTTTATCTCCCAAATACACCTTTTCAAGTTCACCTTTTACATACTTTTTAAAGATGTCTTGGGAAGTGGCGTAGAAAGAGGCGCCTGAATCAATCACCTATGATTCACTGGAACTAGCCAAGGAGAGAATCAAAGCATCAGATCTGTCACTCTCCGTAACATACGCAAAATCCTTCTCTTTGCTTTTACCTTCTCCGTCATTTAGCTTGCAGTCCCTCTGAATATGCCCATTATCACAACACCGTCATCACCTGACACCCCTCGACTTGGAATTTTCTCTCTGATATGGATTTGTACTTGCCATTTTTTTCTTTTCTCTATTTATTGACCTTCCTCTCCGATCGACACTCAAGGCACTCCCTGATGTCTCAGCCGACCCCGATGACTTCCTGCGCGCCTCTTCGCTGAGAAGTACACCCACCACATCATCAAACTTCAAGGCTCTTGTCCCACAGGAATTGCTCACTGTCATCACGAGACCATCCCAGGCCTCTAGCAGACTGGACAATAAAGCCAACGCCCTGATTTCGTCACCGAAATTGATCTCTATGGATTCCAATTGGCTCGTTAGCGTGTTGAATTTATTGAGATGCTCAGCGATGCTTCTGCTCTCCGCCATCTTCAAGTTGAACAATTTCATCCAGAAAATCTTATTTGAAGCTGAGGGTTTTTCGTATTTCTTCGATAGCGTTGTCATCAAGTCTTTTGTTGTCTTCTCCCTGGAGACATTGAATGCGACCGTTGATGCCAGGGATGATCGGATCGCCCCTAGGGCTTTCCGATCTAGGATTTCTCACTCGCCGTTAGACATCTCCGACTTTTGGGCCTTTCCACTGAGAGAAAGATGAAGATCTTTTTGGTACAGGTAGTCTCGATCTGCATCTTTCAGAACCTGAAGTTCACGCCGTTGAATCTTTTCTTCATTCGCCATTATGAACCTCGCTCTGGTACAAGTTGTTCGGATTTACGAAAACACAGATGAAGAATAGATGCAAAATATACAGATCAATCACAAACTCCAGAAAGTACATGAAAACCCAAATCGAAAAAAACCATAGGCCGTACACAAATCCACTATTATCAGAGAGATTGCAGGGGAGAGGAGAATCCTCACAGCCGCTCTGTACCATGACACTCAATAGATTAATGTTTCATCACACTTAACTCTAATGACGACGCATACAATTTTATAGGATAAACTAGGGTTACAAGTTGTGAGATCCCCAAACTGCCTTTGACGTGTTCCTCAAGTTTCGTTGACAAAGAAGCTTCCAGGCTGGTGTAGGCCGCTTTCAGGCTGGATTGCTTCCAGACTGGATTGGGCCGCTTCCAGGTTGGACCACTTCCACTTCGCACCTCCGACGAGTAACTCTGCTCTGTAGTTTCGGAGTGCTCCTTCGAGGTGCTACGGAGTGATCTCTGCTCCGGAGACTTCGTCGTTCCGGAGGCTATCGCTCCGTCCTTGCCATCAACCTGAAACTCCGAATTCGCCCTACGCATGTCCCGGAAAGCTCCGCTGTCGCTACGGGACCATCGTGTTGACTCTGTCAAGGCAATAATCTGACTCCACAACTTAACAATACACACGCCCCAAAAGTAGAAATGACCAACAAACTCTCAAGGGAAACAAAACATCAGATGCTCATCTGAAGATTTGAGTTTTTCTTTAAACATTTCTTGGTGACGTATGCGCAGAAAGCCCAAGTCATGTTATCTTTTGAAAATGAAACTGAAGCATAGAAAGAAAACAGAGATGCGGGGATGTACTCAAACAATGTTTGTAGTATTCTCAATTTAAAAAAAAAAAAACTCACAAGAATACTTGCTAGTATAATAAACAACCTTGATAAAGAAAAAAGACGGTAATCAAATTTTGGTCTTGTATCTTGTACTAGAGCACTTAAAGTAATCGGGCCATATATTTTAGGAGAAGTTTAAATAGCACTAATTCAAAAATTCATCACCTTGAAAAAAAAAAAAATTAAACCATAAAAATAGGGAGATGGATTTTACAAAATATCACCGATTGCTGATATTATCAAATTAACAATATAAAGCAAGCTTTAAATTTACTTGATCTCTGTGGCAACACAGACTTATGAAAGCTGCTTTTCCTCCATTGCAACGCTTCCAAGGAGACCACTTTCTTCTCTCCGATGCAATGAACTCCACTTCTGGCATCGGCAAGAAGAAGAAGAAGAGGAAGAAGAAGGTAGTGAACAAGACAAGGCATTGTTTCCACCACCATGGCAGCTAAAACTAAAGGAGCATGAATAAGAGAATGGGGTTGGGGCGTGGGTGTGTGTGTGTGTGTGTGTGTGCGTGCACGCGTGTGAGAGAGAGAGAGAGAGAGAGAGAGAGAGAGAGAGAGGTGATGAGGGTAAAAAAAAAAAAAAAAGCATAGTAGTGATTGGAGAGATTCTTGTGGCTGGTGGATTTTGGGTAGGGAACAAAGGAGAAGGGGCTGGCTCTTTGGACCCACTTGTGCATGAGAACTACGTGCATGTCCCCCTCCACGCAGAGGCACAACAAGGCACCAAGAACCAATCTGCGTGCCTCCACTAATTACTATTCCCCAAACTGAACCCACAGGTCCCCAGCACTGTTCCTTTGTCTTTGGCTTGGATTGGCTCATCTCATCTGGGTTGCATCGCTAACACCAATGTTGTTCTTAACTGTGGGCATGGGGTACATTATTATATTAAGCATGCAAAGGACCAAGTTGTTTATTGTCACCTCTTGCATTTGTTTGTTGCTGCTACAGACCCCATGATATGATGATATGTTTAGTTTCTCTCTCTAGCAGTAATTTTTAATTTCTTGTGGTTGTTTTGGAGCAGACATTGTAATTGTAACCACTGTCAAACTGTTTCCTGTTTAGGAATCGATGATTTGCGAATTTCAAATATTGTGTGAATTATGTGACTGTGACGGTAACATATTCGAAAATCCCTAGATTAGTTTATGAGTTGAATGTGTTGAACAATTCAATAAAACCTGAAGACAGCAGGATTAATATTCTTATCTGATTACAGTAATAAAGCAGTTGTTGTTTTGTGCTTCCAGGTTAGCGCGACAGCATAATATCTGTCCTTACAGGATAGATCAGAAAAAAGCAGGTATCGCAAGAAACATCTGTCATTTTTATGTTTGTTGTCTTAATAATTGTTAGCTTGTATGGTGGGGTTGCGAGCTATAGTATTGTTAAACTATTTATTGTTGCTTAGTACTCTCTTTTATTGTTCTTTTCAGTATGTACATATTTTCTGGCAGCTTCAGAATATCTTTAGGGGGTTTTGTTTGTTCTATTACATGAAATGATTTATTTTGCAATCACTCGATGCATGGACGAGAAGTTATGAAACTGTGTTGTTTTACACTTAGGTAGATATTACTAGATGTAGAAAGAATGGTATGGATTCGTGACGTGATATTCAGAGGTGTTTATCTTATAAGTATATAAGTATGTAGCAAGCTATGCATTTTTTTTATTGCAGCAGTTATACATGCATACAAAGCAATTTCTTGCATTTTCTTTTGAACAGAGGTGCATCTAATTCCTCGGGCATGTGATAGTCTCTTTGCTACACATCAATCAACTATCATGGAAATTCTTTTAGACGCTCTCATTGCGGGTTGAGAGAATTGACCTCAAGATCAACTATTTAGAAAAGCCACACCACACTGTTCAATTATCATGACAAAAATATATTGTTTTCAGTGTCTTACTCGTCAAAAGGTATATAGGTTATTAGATTATTATGGCCGCGTTTGGATATTTTAATAAAAATAATCATAGTTTTAGTGATCTATAGATTTATAAGTTACAGGATTAAGATTCTAAAGAATTAAAATATCTTGTTTGATTGGAAGAGTTATAAGTAAAAATACAAAACACAACCATGCACTTAAAACAAGAAGATCCTGAAATTTAAAATTTCTACCCGGAATAGAAATTTTAAATCATGATTTTAGAAGATTTTTGTACTTTCTTATTTATCCAAACACTCCCCTAAAAAACATCAATTTTTTTTAAAAAATCTATTTTTATGATTTTTTGAGACATCCAAACACGCACCATAAGTTTTAGATTGTCAAGGTTTCTCAAAAAAAAGTTTTAGATTGCCAAAAAAATTTTAGATTTCTCAAGAGGTTTTGATCTGCAGATGAATCTTATGTGGATTTTGTAGAGTAGATACAAGGAATTTGGGTTATTTAGAAAAATAACATTCTGGGGAGTTCATATATAAATAATCCAAAGTTTTTTTTAGGGATATCAAAAGACACAGGGTAGCAGAATTTCGCGCATTGACATTGTCATCAAAAAAATTTTTAACCCCCTTTTTCTTCTCTTCAATTTTAATGTGTAACATATGTCTATGCGCGCCAGTATATACACACACTCTACTATCCTGCACACAGCCCTAATCATAAGCTTTATCCTTTCCAGCACAGAAAAGGCTCACACTGATGCTCCCTGGCTTTGTATGTCACTGCAAGAGATTTGCAGCTCATGAAGTATTTTCAATTAGTTGCGAGCTTAGCAACAGAAGGATTGCTAATGTCTTCAGAAGTGGGTAATGTAAGAAGCAACAGAACCTTCTACTGCAACGCGAACAGTTACCTGAACAACATAGTGAGCACACAACAGAACAGCTTCTAGCAGTAGGGCTTTCAACAGACATTAGGGTGTAGAAAAGAGGAGAAAAACTAGTCACAGCTCAATAGAATCACTTCTAGCAGTAGTTTCTACCAATAATTTTAATCCTAGAAGAGAGGAGAAAAACTAACCACAGCTAGCTGGCTATCAAGAACAAAAGGTAAACTGTAGATTCAGAATCATAAACAGTCTGAGGAAACTCAAAATTGAGTGTAATGACTAGCACAACACGTCGAACACTAGAAGGAAAGATTTCATAGAGAACTTGGAAATTTATAAGCTGTTGAACAACTTAAGTTAACAGGAAGAAATTCTGCATATCCATTAGAAACATAGAAAGATACGATAACTAAACAAAGAAAGCATCCATAAAACTAAACAAAGTTATATATGCATACAAACTTGCTGCAATCCTCCAACTTTCTTTCGGCAATCTATTTAACAACTTAAAACAGCAGAACCAGGAAGTTAGGATTCACATCTACATGCTACAGAAGTTGTTCTGCACAAAACCAGTATTATAGGAGTACTTCAACATGAAACCTGTATCACAACCTAGAGCACCTGAATATTCCAGATGTCAAGTTGTTAGTCAGATTATTGTCTTGATGGAGTCACCATATGCAGTTAACAGACGACAGGGCTTTCCGGGACATGGCGTTGGGTGAGTTCAGAGTTTTAGGTTGATGGCAAGAACGGAGTGATAAGAGCCTTCAGGAGCTGAAAAGTCTCTGAAGCGATAGCCTCCGGAAGAGGAAGATCACTCTGTAGCAGCTAGTTGGAGGAGCACTTTATAACGACAAAAGTTACTCTTCGGAGGTGCGAAGTGGAAGCGGTCCAGCCTGAAAGCGGCCCAGTCCAGAAGCTTCTATGCTATAGGGAGACTTGAGGAACACGTCTAGGTTAGTTTAGTGATCTCACAACTTTTAACTATTTTATCCTATAAAAGGGGGTACATTGTCATTAGGGTTAGATATGATGAAACATTAATCTATTGAGTGCCATTGTACAGAGCAATTGTGAGGATTCTCTTCTTCTCCCATGTAATCTCTTTGCTAACAGTGATTTGTGTGCGGCTCTATCGTTTTTCCCAATTTGAATTTTTCACGTAATCTCTAGTGTTTGTGATTGATTTATAATTTTTGTATCTTTTCTTCATCCGTGTTGTTACTGATCCCAACACCAGAAACATGTAAGTGCAAACATCGGAACAGATTAAATTCTTTTCAAACAGTAGGGACTTCCTAAATAATCCGGGTGGTGATCATCCGGAATTGGGATATTATCTTGGAAGAACATCATTCAGCCTCCCTGCAATGCAAAATTTAAAGTGTCCCCAAAATTAAAGAAAGATTCAAGAACGAATCATTAATCATAATACAGTGTGGTAGCATGGAGAAAAAACAAGCTGTTTGCCCAGAAGAAAAGAAGCTAATAAATGTGTTGATATCATCAATTGCCCCATGACGAAAAGCTTTCATGAAAATGATAAACATCAGAAATGAAGGTCGAATTCACGTTGTCTAGAAAATGCGAAGTCAGGAAAGAGAGACAAGAATACTCGATTCCAATCTTGAGGGTGCTGTAAAATAATGATACAATATTATTAGCAAACGATAAAAAAACATCATATTGATTATGCCTAATAAATTCATCCATAAGTGATGCAAAAAGGTAGGGTCTTGATGCAAAAAGGTTACTTCTCCATGGGGGCTTGTAAATGCAATTATCCTTCTGATGAATTCATTACATGCACATGCAGCCTTGGATGATGTCTTCCTAATAAGTGAGAGGACCTAAATAGCTGGATGCAACCAATCCCATAACTATCCCATGGTTTAAAAAAAAAAATATTGGTTTTTGGAAAAGAGTAACAATAAAAACACTAAACTACTTCATGTGAATAATCTCTTGTTTAGATTAACATTTTGATATGTACCGTGCCACCACATTAAATTCAGTGAAAATATGCTTTTGCTAACAGAAAGAAAACCACACAGCACCCAATATGCCTGTGAAATCAGATGACTAATAATACCCATCATGAGTAAAGATACTTTAAATATGACAAAATTTAAATCACAAAGAGTACATTAAATATGACAAAATTCCCGAGTGAACATCAAACTATGGCGGTTGTCGACATTTGTGGATTGGGAAGTGAGAGCGTTATTGCGCCACCAAGATGAAATCCGATCCCCGAGCACCATGAGAGAAGAATACTTAGCTTGAAAGGTTCTTTGATTTCGTTCATGTCAAACTAGGTGGCGGTGACAAAACAATCTTATTGGTTAGCTTCATTGCTTGGGATATTGTCAAGCCTCCAATCGCTCAAAAGAGAAGCAATAGTAGATGGCCAAGAGGATAATGCAAGCCGACTACACTCCGGCGCCCAAAGTTCCACAGTGAGGGGGCAATGAAGAAAGATACAAGTATTGGTTTTCGGATTAACCCCACAAAACATGCACGGCAATATAGTAAGGACACCTCTCTCGGCAAGATTGTCCGTCGTTAAGAGACGATCATGATATGAGAGCCACATGTATACCTTGATTTTTAGTGGGGCTTGCGTAGTCCAAACTCATCGAAAATAATTTGTCTCCTCGATAACTGGTAAGGCTTCTATAGAGTGAGTTGACGATGAAAAGACTATTTCCCCTAAGCTTCCTTAGGCGAACATCCGGAGTAGAGATGGAGAGGGTTACTGGTTGGAGGAGTGTAAAGAGAGTATTGAGATCATTGTTGAGGTGTTGATATGGTCGTCTTTTAAATTGAGGAGCCCATATCATTCTTCCTTCAAAAAAACAAGTGTTGAGATCAATTAAAGTTTGAGGATGGATCCATGGCAAGTAAGAATAAGTCGGGGAATAAAGAAGCAAGTGTAACATCACCCACCCAATGGTCAAGTCAAAATCTTGTCATGCCACTCTCTTACTTTAATTTTGATGTTGGATACAAAAGTCATGGAAGCCTTGAGGACTCCTTTCTAAAAAGGAGAGACATACCCGAAAAGAGTATGTTGCAAATCATTAAGCCTTCTTCTTCTATAGTAATTATGGAGGACAAGAGCCACCCACGGAGTGTGTATCATGAAAAGTCGTCGCCGCCACTTGGATAGAATAGCAAGATTAAAGGCCTAGAGATTACAAACTCTCACAATTTGATTTTAATGAGAGCAAATAGGTTGTCAATTAATCAAGCAAAGTCCTCCATATATGTCCTTGGTTGCTTTCCAAAAGGAAGCATGGATACGATCTATACTATGGATTACCCACTGCGAAAGATAATAAAAGAACATGAAGTAGAGAGAAAATGAAGACAACATAGTTCACAAAAATAAGGCTATCTCCTTTAGAGAGAGTATTACCTTTCCAAATAGCAAGCCTTTTCTCGACTCTATCAATAAGAGGTTGCCAATCCTCTCTTGTGAGTGAGGTCACCTTGATTGCTAAACCAAGATAGGAAAATGGCAAGGAACCAAGATTACAATTGAGAATGGTAGCGGCTCTCGTACCCATCTCTTCACATCTACAAAGTTGTAAACACATGATTTGTGAAAGTTGATTTTTAACCCCGCCATCATCTCAAATGAATAGAGAAGTAGCTTGGGAGTACTTAGGGATATAACATCTCCAAACATAAGCAGAAGTGTGGCATCGGCATAATGGAGGCTAACAAGTTTATTCAGCCAAGGTAGAGAGCCAACATTTTGGATGCTACTATTACCACCAGCAATAGAAAGAATTCTTGTTAGAGTGTCAGTGACAAGAATGAAGAAATAAGGGGAGAGTGGATCTCCTTTTCTAAGACGCTGCCGACATTGAATCTGATTTGCTGGCTTCCCATTAATAAGGATAGAAGAAGTCTCGAGAGCAAACAAGCTTTGATCCATCCAATTCAATGTTGCTCAAACCCTCTTGCCCTCGATAATTCAAAGAGGAAATTCCAACTTATAGAATCAAAAGCCTTTTCAAAGTCAAGCTAAAAAAAAAATTGCCTCAATATTGAAATTGTGTGAAGCCGCAAGAATCTCTTAACACAAGCAACACTGTTGAGGATGTATATATTCTTGATGAAGGTTGATTGTACTTGATCCACTAGTAGATGGATGTGAGGGTGGAGCCGGTTAGAAAGGACTTTGGAGATGATCTTGAAGATGGCATTGAGGAAACTAATAGGTCGAAGCATCCTCTTTCTTTGGAATGAGAGCAATCAAAGTATAGTTTAGATAACGGAGATCCACAGCACCATTGTAGAATTGATTGAATGAACAATGAGAGAATATCTGGTTTGACAAGATCTCAAAATCTTTAGAAAAATATAATAGGAAATTCATCCGTACTTGGTGTTTTTCGGCTCCAAGATCAAACACTGCAACTCTAATTTCCTTATTAAAAGGAGCCTCAATGTCCCGAGAGGACCACTCACGATTAGGATACAATTAGCATGCATAAGAGGACAATGAGAAGCTCCAAAAATATGAGAAAAACTAAGAGGTGAAAGCATGAGAAATATCTAAATGTGTGGAAAGAACTTCCTCATTATGGTGGAGAGTTTGAATGAGATTGCAACGGTGCCTTGCATTTTTCAACATCTTTCAGAGCCTAGAAATTTCTGTGCATGCTAGTTATGCAGTTTTCAACATCTTTCAGAGCCTAGAAATTTCTAATGAAGTTAACGGGTTGGAATTGAGACATACCGACTTTAATGTAATACATTGGCTTCTGCTGCGAAGAGGGAAACATGGACTTCTCATTAAGGTTGGCAGTCTTTGTCATACCATCCTCATTGAGGTTCTTATTTTCAGGGGGAATATTCTGATGGTGGTCCTCATTTGCAGGCACATGTTTTCATTCAGTGGCACACATCCATTCTGGCTTTTCTTGGCCGTCAATTTACTGATATCAGCACCAGATTGAGATCCAGCATTGCTTCCAGAACTTCTTCTGCCTGCAACAAGAAAATAGGAATTCATCATTGATTAATAAAAACAAATTAATTAATAGGAAGCTCGTTGGCTGACTTGGGATGCAACTCAACTCAACTGATCAAGCTTGACATGATCATGTCAAGGATCGTTATGAACTCTTCATTGAAGTATGAAAGCAGGTGGTGTCATTCCCCAGCATTTTACATATATATATAAATACATTAGCATGCTTCCTTTTGACCTGCATTGCACTAGTTTGTATCATAGGTTTCGAGATGATATAGTTTTTAATTTTTTGGTTTAATTAAAGTATTACCAGGGCCTTGCAATCTCTCATATCTACTTTCCCCCCATGGCTACAGGTAATCATCATCACCATCCTCTAATTTTCTTTGCTTTGCTTTGCTTTGGCCATTGTGCCAATTCAATTCCCTAGGTTCTTGATGGCGACCCAAAGACCCTGGAGAATGCCAAGGAAACGATGTTTTCAGCTATTAGTTTACTAAATGGTTTGTTTTGGTGTTATTTCAAAGGCCAGTAAAATGCTCTATTTGATTTTTTTTTTTTTGCTAGTCAATTACAAAAAAAAAAATAAAAGAAAAACAAAAACAAGAAAGCAATGTAGAGATCAAGAGTTGAGAATCCTCAAAAACTGCCAATCTCAATTCATCTTCATCCAAATCCTCCAGATTAACCAATGAATCAGAGAGAATTTGCAGAAGAGAGAAATTGCTAAAGCGAGTACTTCTTGGCTTCTTTCCAAGTTTGATGGGTTTGAAAGCTTTGGAGGAGGAACGTGCAGCACCAGAACACTTAATGGGGTCCAAGAGATCATTATCTTTTCGCTTAGCAAAAGCCTTGATTGGAGTATCAAATCCAAATCAGTGGCCATTGAGATCGGTTGTGTGCCTGCTAACGCCGCCTTCACCTTAGCGACTGCTTCATCACGAGTGCAAGCCATCATTGCTCGTGGTGGAGGTTGTAGCAGTGGAGACCACTTCATCACGAGTTTCTAGTTTGGTTGGTTAATGATGTTAGCTACAAGTTTTCATTGGTAGAGCCTTTCACAGAACTTGTGTCATTGTTTTTATCCTTCCGTGTTGGGAAACAAAGGCATTCCCGTTCTCTGTGTTGTATTAAGAAATAAGAGAAAAATAGAGAAAAAGAGAAAATCACACAATAGAGCACACTAATGATTTGCCGAGGTTCGGCTCTAATGTGGTGCCTATGTCCTCTGCAAAATACAAAGGTGTCTTTCTCAAACCAGTATAGTGTAGCTTAAGGATTTCCAACTTCTCTCACAATGATCCTGAGAGGATGAACACTCACTCACAACTCTCTTGTATAGTAGATTTTTGTTGTTTTATATATAATTTTCATCTCCCCTCTTTATATAAGGAAGGCTAGCCTCCTTATATTCCCCACACTATAATGAGAACACCCTTTTCTATGTCTAGAGAAGTCCAAAGAGCAGTCTTTCCATCTTTCAAGGCATAGAAGAAACCCACAAATCTGTCCAGATTCGCGCATGCAGAATATGACCGGACATGTAACTTCAAAGAAGAATAACTTCATCAGTACTGATCTAAATGCTTTAATTCAAAGCCTAGGATAATCTTAGAATGTTCCTCTACAACTTCGTATTGATGATCGAGCCAAATAATGACTGCACTATTTTCGAAATAACCCTCTAAAATCTCACATCTTGTCACTAAAAACTGCAACCTGAAAATTGACTAAGTTCATTGGTTGAACCCAACTAGGTGAACAAACTTCATGAATCATAACCGTAACAACTCATCATGGGGATGGACCTCGTCCCTATCAATTTCCCCTTCCATCCACATGAGGAAGGATCTTCAACCTGTAGTCATGCCCGTCAAAGTTCTGCAAAAAACATGCTTCTTCTTTGGTAGCGCTTTCTTCATCATGTCGGCGCCATTATCGCTAGTCTGGATCTTCTCTAGCTGTAGTAACTTTTCGTTCAACACGTTGTGTATCCAATGATAATGCACATCGATGTGTTTGGATCTAGAGTGTAAGCTGTAGTTCTTACTTAGATGAATGGCACTTTGGCTGTCACAGTAGAGAATGTATTTCTCTTGCCCATGTCGTAGCTCATGTAAAAACATCTTCATCCATAGGATTTTCTTACTCGCTTCAGTAGCTGCGATGAACTAAACCTCGGAGGTGGAAAGTGCCACACACTTCTACAACCAAGATTGCCAAGAGAATGCACCACCTAAATAAGTAATTAGATATCCTGATTTAAATTTACGACTATCAACATCACCTGCCATGTCGGCGTCTGTATAGCCTTGTAGCAAAGATTCACTCTGACCAAAGCACAAGCATCTCTTCGATGATCCCCGAAGATAACGTAAAATCTATTTGACCGCTAGCCTGTACTCTTTCCCTGGATTTGAGAGGAACCTGCTAACAATCATGACTGAGTGGGCCAGGTCAGGACGTGTGCATACCATCGCATACATAAGACTTCCGACTGCCGATGCATAGGGGATCCTTGTCATATCTGCCTTCTTCTCATTTGTAGGACTTTGGCTGGAACTGAGTCTGAAGTGTGCACCAAGCAGAGTACTAACTGGCTTCGCCTTGTCCATATGGAATCTCTCGAGCACCCTCTCGATGTACCGTTCTTGAGATAGCCAGATCACGCCTTTTTGCCGATCTCAGGATATCCTCATCCCAAGGATTTGTTTAATATATCCTAAATCCTTCATAGCAAAGAACTTGCTAAGCTCGTTCTTCAAACTTGTTATCTTTTCAATGTCTTTACCTATCACCAACATATCGTTAACATATAATAGGAGAATAATAAAATCACTATCAAACCTTTAATAAATACATAGTGGTCCCCGTCGTCTTTGAGTATCCTTACTTATCCATGAATGTCTCAAACTTCTTGTACCATTGACGTGGAGCTTGCTTGAGACCGTATAAGCTTTTCTTTAGTTTGCATGCTTGATTTTCTTTACCTTTGACTTTGCTCCCTTCTAGCTGCTTCATGTATATCTCCTCCTCTAGATCGCCATGGAGGAATGTTGTATTTACGTCGAGTTGTTCGATTTCCATGTTCATGCTTGCGGCCATTACAAGCACAACTCGGTAGATGATATCTTCACTACTGGGGAAAAGATTTCCTCGAAATCAACTCCTTTCTTCTGACTGAAGCCCTTCACAACTAACCTGGCCTTGTACCTTGGATGTGGACATTCTTCTTTAGTCTTTAACTTGAATACCTACTTGTTCTTGTGTGTTTGTTTGCCCTTTGGTAACTTTACCAGATCATAGGTGTGATTCTCATGAAGGGACTTCAGCTCTTCCTTCATGGCTTTTAACCACTTTGTTTTATGTTCATGCTCCAAAGCCTTATGATAGCTCTCTGGTTCTCCCCTGTCAGTGAGAAGCACATACTCACTAGGAGAGTATGTCCTCGATGGCTGATGCTCTCTGGTGGACCTCCTCAGCTAAGTTCGACATATGGCGCTTGCTTCACATGATCTTCTTGCTCTCCATCATAAGTAGGAACTTGATTGTCAGTAGCATCAGTAGGGATGTTAGACTCATCTCCACCTCCGTCACCATGCACGCTGGAGAGATGGGATCCACAGAAACTTCATTTGAGACTTCGGATTTCATCGATTTGTCAAAATCTTCAATGGTCTGGTCTTCAAGAAAAATCACATCCCGACTTCAAATGATTTTCTTGTCAATAGGGTCCCACGGCCTGTAGTTGAATTCTTCATGGGCATAGCTGACGAAGATGCACTGCTTTGCTTTGTTGTCTAGCTTGGATATCTCGTCCTTGGGAATATTGACTGAGGCTCGGCACCCAAAAACCCTTAGGTGCTTGTAGGATACTTCTTTGCCTGTCCAAACTTTTCTGGTACGTCTCCATTCAGGAGAGCTGAAAGAGATAGGTTGATAAGATCAACTGTTGTTCTCATTGCCTCACCCTAAAAAGATTTTGGCAATTTGCAGTGTCATAGCATGCACTGGATCCTCTCCACAATGGTTTTGTTCATCCTCTCGGCAATGTCGTTCTCCTGAGATGTCTTTGGGACTGTCTTCTCATGTCTGATCCCTTGTTCAGCACAATACCTGTCAAAGGGACCAAGGTATTTGCCGCCATTGTCGGTATGGATACACTTCAGCTTCCTCCCAGTTTCCCTTTCAACCCTTGTTTGGAACTGTTGGAACATATCCAACACTTGATCTATGGACTTCAGGATGTAAGCCCACACCTTTCGTGAGTGTTCAGCTACAAATGTGAGAAAAGAGTGCACCACCTAAAGTTTTGACTTTCATGGGACCATAGAGGTCAGAATACACAAATCTAATGCATTTGATTTAATAGAGTGAGAGGATCGTTTGAATGAAAGTCGAGTTTCTTACCAGCTAAGCAATCATCACATGTCTCTAATGTTGTACCTTCGGTGCCAGGTAGGAGCGACATCTTTGCAAGAATCTGCATATCTTTCTCACTCATATGGCCGAGTCGATTGTGCCATAGCTAGGTGGAGATCTTCTCTATAGAGTTCACCTCCATCTTGCAAATGCTTGCATGCATGGTGTAAAGAGAACTCTTTTTTCCCCTGTTGCAACAATCAGTGATCCCTTCGTTAGCTTCCATTTTCCTCCACCAAAGTAGTTGATGTAGCCTTCATCGTCAAGCTTGCCCGGTAGAGATCAAATTGAGATGGATGTGTTGGCCCAAAGGCCTTCCACTCTAGTTTTGATGATGATTAACTCATGTAGTTATGTTTACTAATAATCTTGTAATTTTAAGTTTCAGATCATTTAGCAAGATATTAGTTGGTGATTAGCTTCAACAAGGAGTTTAGAAGCTTTTCATGATGATTCCAGTGCCCGAGCATCAAGATCATACCTTTGCACTTGGAGGATCACGAGTTTGGGATCGAGTCGGCTTGAAGATGGTGTTCATCAAGAAGACTTAGGTATCCTAGTTTAGGTTTGTGTGTTTTAGATCCATTTGTAAAGATAAGTATAGTTGATATGCTCAAGTGCACAACACACACGTTTTATGGTTTTTCGGTTTTTAGTTTAACCGATATTTGTTTTCATGAATAGATTGATCAAAACAAGTTTAAATTGTTTATATGTATAGTAGATGTATTCTAGTTATACATGCATGCTTAAACTTCTTATACAAACTTATTTTGACTTTCCTATTCATGTATTGAAAAATCAAAGTTTGATAAAATACAGGTTTTGGTTTTTGGTAAAACTTTCAAAACACAAAAATAGTCTAACTTGCTTGATATTTGAGTTAAACTTTTTATCACATGTTTATATATCAATGCAAAATGTTAAAACTATTTTTGGGAATTTTTACAAGACTTAAAAGAATATTGTTTAAACTGTTTTCAGACCCAGACTGCGACTGACAGGCCAGGTCAGCCGACCGCACGGGTCGACCGCACCAAGGGCCGGTCGACCGTTGCGGTCGACCGACGTGCACAGCCCTGTTCACGTTTGGCAGACACAGGGCCAGCCGACCGGGCGGTCGACCGGACCAGAGAGCTCTGCACTCTGTATCTGGGCGGTCGGCCGGGCGGTCGACCGATATGGCCCAAAGGTCATATTTATGACCGTTGGCGGTCGACCGGGCGGCCGGCCGCAAGCCTGTCAGGCTGACAGATTAGCCTAACGGCTAGTTTTTTGTTGGGGTTATAAATACCCCATATCTCCATAGTTTTCTCTAAGATTTTTAGAGCCAAAACTTTCAGACTTTCTCTACTATTTTAAAAGTTTTTCAAAAGAGTTTTGTGCCAAAAAGATTTATCTTTGTATTGTTTTAGGTTTTTGGAAAATCAAAGAAAAATAGAAAATTGGGAGATTTGTTTTGTTCTTCACTTATAGATTTACAAGAGTTTTCCCAAGTATTTTTCTTTGAGTTATTGTTTTCCAAACACCTAGTTTTCCACACTTGAGCTTATCATCTATCCTATTCTATTAGGATCTTGTTTTGTGGAAAAGAGAGATTGTTTGAGGTTGTTGTAGCCTCTAATTATAAACACCCTTACTTTTGTTGTATCCCTCTTTGGTAGAGGTTGATCGGGTGATTGGTTTGCTCCCTCTTTGGTAGAGGTTGAGGATTGTGGTTTGCTCCCTCTAGTGAGAGGTGGAGTATGGTTTGGATCCCTCTTCGGTAGAGGTGATTGTGTTGTTGTTGGTTACGGGTCTTATCCCTCTTCGGTAGAGGTGGATTGTGGTTGTATTGCCTCGGTGGCATTGTAAGGTTGAGAGAGGAGTTCGGTACTCCTATAGTGGATTAGAAATCCTTCTCGGTGAAGGCGGGGACGTAGAGCTAGGGGCTCGAACCTCGGAACATATCCTTGTGTTTGCGTTTTGATCCATTGTCTCTAAACTCTCTCTTTACATTTGTGCATAGCATCATTCATTTCATATCATATTTGCTTGTGTTAGTGTCATTGCATATATTCATATTGCCTATTCATATTATATGCTTGGTTGTTTGTGTGCCTCACTTGTACTTAACCACAAGAGCTTCATATAGCACCTCAACCCATATCTAGGGGAATCAAGAGGAGTTAGTCCAGAGCCCTTCACGAGGAATTCGGCTACACTTGTGTGTTGTATTAAGTGTGATTGCAAATTAGTTTTAAGCTTCCGCATTTAGTGCATTTAGTTTTATAGATTAGCACTATCACCTATTCACTCCCCCTCTAGGTGTTTTCAATTGGTATCAGAGCCAACGCTCCTGATACTTAGGCTTAACATTCTAAGAGTGAGATCCTTTGTTTGCTAATCTTCATTTGCATATATTTGTTTGCACACATTTAGTTTGCACATCCATGGATTGCTTTTCACCTCCCATGTTCGATGTCTCCAATATTGACACATGGAAATATAGGATGTCCATGTACTTAAAGACCCTAGGCTTGCATGTTTATCTTACCGCTACCAAGAAATGCTATCTTTGTAATAGCAAGCATATAGGGGCCAATGCACAAGCCCTTGAGGCCATTAGAAGCACATTAAATAAAGAATTTTTTTTTGCTTGCTTCTAACTTTGATTCCGCATTTGCAGTGTGGAACATGTTGACAACCACAACCACCTCCAAGCTTCAATTATCAATCCAACCGGAGGAATCTAGTGGAGAATCCGAATCTCAATGCTTAATGGTCCAAGGGAATGACTCCCTTGAGGTACTATCGGAAACTCAACTAAATAGTTTTGATTCTAGTTCTTCATGTGATGAATTTGTTGATGCCCATGCTTTGAATGAAGAACTATCTATAGTTTGTGAAAAATTGATTGAAAAATATAACATTTTGAAAAAGAAGACATTTGCTTTAAATAAAGAAAATGAAAAATTGTCTTCTAAAATTAAGATTGTTTTGCAAGAGACGGTTGAGGTCTATAATGAAAGGGATTCATTAAGATCTCAATTAGAACTTGCACTTAAAGAAAATGAGTTTTTAAAATCTAAAAATGATTGCCATGTTATTTTGAAGAAAAATGAAAATTTGTCTTCAAAAGTTGATTTTGTTTTAAAAGAGAATGTTGCTTTGAAAAATAAAATAATTTCTATCTCAAATGATTTAAATACTTGTTTAAAGAAAAATGAAGTTTTGCAAAATAAGATTGATGCACATGTTTGCCATGCTAGGGTAGTATCACACACTTCACCTATTGCATATTCCACTTCTTCTTTGATTGAAAATGATATAAATTTAATTAAGAAGAAAATGGATTGTTTGGGCTCCACTATGAGCCAATGTGCCATGAACCATACACGTTTGGAATCCATGTTTCGCAAGAAACAAATTCCATCTATTATGCATGCACACCCTCCACGGCATACACATGCTTCCCACGGACACCATCATCACTTGTATGCTCATGTGTACACTTGTACACATTGTGAACGTAAGGGCCACTTTACTAAATTTTGTTTTGATAGATTACATGATGTAAATTTAGCAAAGAATTTTGTTTAGGTTAGAGAAGGGAATAACCCCCATGGACCCAAAAGAGTGTGGGTACCAAAGACCACCCCTCCTATTATTTTTGATATAGCTGTGGGCTCTCACATGACGTGAGAGTAGCGGTACCTTAAAGTGGATGCGTTCCGAGCTTCATGTGGACTATTTGGATGCATCACTTTCAAGGGAAGTTTGATGGAGATGACCACCATGTTTTGGAGACTTGGAGAGTTGCCTTCTAGGTTTTGGTAACGATCTCTAGCTCCTAATTATTGTTTGCATGCTTTTCATGATTGACTGTTTATAGCATGTTTTATTGTTTGTAGAAATGCCATGATTATTAGATCATTGACATGCATGTATAGCATTTTGAGACACCCATGTTTAATATGGACTATTTTTTTTGTGTTCTCACCATTTGTTTAGCTATCATGTTTATCATAGGTCTAATAACATGTGGATTTACATAATGATCATGTTTGTGTTTATCATGTTGATTTACATCTTGTTTTATGCTTAATGCTTTGAATATATGTTTGAATGTTAGTTTTCATTAAGACTAGGATTTATACTTGTACATATAGTGGGCCACAAATAAATTTATATATGTTTGTGCTTTAATGCCTATTTGAACCCATTAGATGTGCTAGTATAGTCTAGTTTTGATGATTCATGCATTTTAAACTTGTATTCTCATTTTGAATTTATTTTATGTTTAAATGTTTAACTTCATGTATATGTCCATTTTATCCAAATTATTGTTATACATATACATCCTTTGAGCCACGTGCCTTCATGCATATATTTTTGTGGACTCGTTGTGTTTGGATATGTATGTATACCTTAGTTTGTATAAGACATACATATACCTTGAAGATTAAATAGTTTTGATAATTTTTCATGTTTTAAGGAATATTGAGCTTAATTGCAAAATTTCATGATCATGTTCTTCACATTGTATTTGTACACTCACCTTCATGTTTACTCATGTTTTGTTTTCATGAGTCATATTTATGCTTCATTGGTTTAGAGTGTTGATTATCTTGTGAATTTCATATTTTATGAAAAATAATTTTGTTTTATTCCTTCCTTGAAGGATTTCGTACTAGTTAACAAGCTTTTCCATTTTGACTAGTTCGTATTCTTCATTATGGTAGATGTTTTCAAACATACACTATTTTTCAAATCTAATTTTGAAAACCCCTACCTTCCACGGGCGGATGGATGGGAGATCATGTTCATGTATGCTTTAAAATGAAAATCATTTAAAACTTGAACCATGATTGGGAGGATAGGAATATGAGATATACACTTAATATTATTGTTGTTTCAATTGGTATCATTGAATTCTTTTAATTGGTATCAATATTGACATTTTTGTATACTCATATCTTTGTATGTATGTATGCCTTCATTTCAAATGGTATCAATTTCATTGGTATCTAATTTTTCATACATATATGTTTTATTTGTGCTTACTATATCCCTATATCTAGAGCACAAATTTTGTTTATGCTAAGTTTGAAAATTTAATGACTATCATATTTCAATTGATTAGTTTTTCAGTTGGTATTCTTAAACAAGCTTATACATGTGTTTAGTTTGTATTTCATAAAGGGGGAGAAAATTTGATTTTCATATTTAAATTGGTATTTGTATTTCCACTCCCTTGCTTTATGATAGAAAATAATAATTTCAATTTGATATCACATGTTTAAAAGAATAATAATTTCAATTGGTATCAAGATTGTTTATTTACCATTGGTATGTTATTTGTTTACTTATCAATTGGTATCAAGATTTTGTTTTTATGATCACTTTTAATTGTATCAAGATGCATTTCATTGACATATTTAAATTGATATCTTAATTGATTGTAACCCCTTATTGATTCTTTTTGTTTTAGACAAAAAGGGGAGAACATTATTTTTATGGTTTTTGACCCTTTTGTTGTTTCTTTGTTTCAAACAAAAAGGGGGAGAAAAATTTATTGATGATTGACAAAAAGGGGGAGAAAGATTATGAGTTTTATATGCATATTTATGTTTTTGCATATATTAAGTTTAATTGATATCTAGAACATGTTTTGTTTTTGTAAATTTTATTGGTATCTAGAACCTTTTATTGTTTATGCATTGTCATTCATTGCATATTTATTGTTTATCTGTTTATGCATGAGTTAAGGGGGAGCTTCTTTGAAGCTTAACTTTAATCCATGCATATATAACTCCATGAGTTTTGTCATCATCAAAAAAGGGGGAGATTGTTGGCCCAAAAGCCTTCCACTCTAGTTTTGATGATGATTAACTCATGTAGTTATGTTTACTAATAATCTTGTGATTTTAAGTTTCAGATCATTTAGCAAGATATTAGTTGGTGATTAGCTTCAACAAGGAGTTTAGAAGCTTTCCATGATGATTCCAGCGCCCGAGCATCAAGATCATACCTTTGCACTTGGAGGATCACGAGTTTGGGATCGAGTCGGCTTGAAGACGGTGTTCATCAAGAAGACTTAGGTATCCTAGTTTAGGTTTGTGTGTTTTAGATCCATTTGTAAATATAAGTATAGTTAATATGCTCAAGTGCACAACACACACGTTTTATGATTTTTCGGCTTTTAGTTTAATCGATATTTGTTTTCATGAATAGATTCATCAAAACAAGTTTAAATTGTTTATATGTATAGTAGATGTATTCTAGTTATACATGCATGCTTAAACTTCTTATACAAACTTATTTGGACTTTCCTATTCATGTATTGAAAAATCAAAGTTTGATAAAATACAAGTTTTGGTTTTTGGTAAAACTTTCAAAACACAAAAATAGTCTAACTTGCTTGATATTTGAGTTAAACTTTTTATCACATGTTTATATATCAATGCAAAATGTTAAAACTATTTTTGGGAATTTTTACAAGACTTAAAAGAATTTTGTTTAAACTGTTTTCATACCCAGACTGTGACTGACAGGCCAGGTCAGCCGACCGCACGGGTCGACCGCACCAAGGGCCGGTCTGTAAATCACCTAGAGGGGGGTGAATAGGTGATGGCTAATCTAATGGTCACTTAATGGCAAATTATGCAAATAATGCGGAAGCTAAAAGCAATTATGACCAAATAAAAACTTTTACACTAAACACTATGTATAACACAAGAGTGTTGCCGAATTCCCCGTGAAGGGCTCTGGACAAACTTCTCTAGATTCCCCTTGAATGGGTTGAGGTGCCGCGTTGGCTCTCTTGGTTGAATACAAGTGTTAGCAACAATCCCAAGCAATATAACAATTAAGCACAAATGAATATATCAAGCATATAAAGATAGACAATAATTGAATGCAAGATATAAACAAGAGACAAAGAGAGAGAGAGAGAGAGCAATCACAAACACAAGGGTATGTTTCGAGGTTCGAGCACACTTATCTACATCCCCGCCTTCGACACACGAAGGATTTCCACTATGCAAGATCCCAATGGATCTCTCCTCGGTGCCGCAACACCTACAAGCCCTCGGACTCCCTAGTCCCGTACACACCGCAAGCCCACTGGCTCGCCGAGGCCGCACCTCAAACAACCGAGTCCGCGCCCGAACTCAAAACAACGACAAGCACACTTGCCCGTCTCCTCAAAGAACAAAGAAAAGATCTTTGGTGATCACAACACTTTGATCACCTAAAGTACTCTCACTACAACACACCTTAGGATGTATAATCAATGGATGCTCAAGTGTGGTGTGAGAAAAACAAAGGATGAGAGTGGTGGAGGAAAACTCAAGAACTTTCTTTTAAACACTCTTGATAAAACTTCCCTTTAGATAGGAAATATTTGCTCACTATTTTGTGGAGAAAACTCTTCTGAAAGTATGGGAAAAACTGGCTCTAAAGGTCTCCAAAATCTTGTGTGAAAACAATGACAAGACCCCCCAATTTATAGGCTGCCAGAAAACTAGCCGTTGGGATCTGTCAGTACTGCCGGTCGACCGGCCCGGTCGACCGCCAACGGTCGGATTTCTGACCGTTGGAGCCACGGTCGACCGGTGCGGTCGACCGAACTTTCCAGAGAGCACTGCTCTCTGGAGCGGTCGACCGGCACGGTCGACCGTCCAACAGTACACACAGGCGTGCACATTTGTGCACGTCGGTCGACCGGCCCGGTCGACCGACTCCTGTATTAGTCAACTATTAAGGGTCACTGGTCGACTTATACGAAGCCTGAAACAGTTTTTCTGGGATCAAAAAGTTTGTCATTTTGGCTCATATAAAATCCCATAAAATACTAAAAAATCTACAAAAATAGTTTTACCAATATACTTTGATATACAAACATGCTTGCACAAAATCAAGGCATGTTATAAAAGATTGGACTATTTTTGTAACTTAGAAATATTTGGCCCATGATAAAAACTGTATTTTTCTAAAACAATATTTTTCAAAACATATTTTTCCAAATCTTCATCAAATACAAAAACAAGATATACTTTTAAGGCATAGAGTGTATGAATATGATCCACTACACAATCATAATGAAATATCTATGTTTTTGTCATAAAGCTCTAAACTTAGTTTTGGTTAAGAGATAAGTACATGAGAATCACCAAAATCCAAATAGGTATATTTCCAAAAAGAAAAATCTTTTGTAAACCAAAAAAAAATCTTTTATGAAAACAATTCTATCAAGAGTGTGTGTGTATATGTACTTGAGCAATCCACCAACTGTCTATCCTTTACATTTTATCTAAAACAAAAACAAAATCTTATACCTAGACACAAGTCTTCATCTTCTTGAAGTCTTCACTTGAAGGCTTCTCATCTTCTTGACTTGGTCCAAGCTTGATCCAAAAACTCCTTGGATCACACCGTGCTAGCTCCAAATCTTGACATCTTATCCTTTGTTGAGCTATGCACCTACTAAGATCTTGATAATGAATCTGTCACTAATTAAACACAAGATCATTAGTAAATATAACTTCATGAGTTGATCATCATCAAAACTAGGGTGATAGGCCTTTGGCCAACAATCTCCCCTTTTTGATGATGACAAAACTCATGGAGTTATATATGCATGGATTAAAGTAAAGCTTCAAAGAAGCTCCCCCTTAACTCATGCATACAAAATAAATAATAGATATGGCAATGAGGCACATGAATATGTATGCAAATGTATGGAGATAAAACAAAATAAATCATTTTCTCCTATTTGCAAAACAAAACTATATGCATAAATAACACGGAAGACAACTACTTCTCCCCCTTAAGCAATGAAAACATGCATATAAACTCAAATACTTCTCCCCCTTTTTGTCACTCATCAACAAAGGGTTCAAAGTAAAATCAAATCAAACAAATTTTTCTCCCCCTTTTGTCAAAAACAAAAAGATCAAGAAGGGGTAAAACAAATCAATCAATAAAGATTTATATGCGATATACATTCATGAAGAGGAAGACGCTAAGTTAGCTTCCCTACACATATGCATTACATGAAGAAGGGATGACAAGCCCTAACTCACATAACACATATTATGTAATGCATAAGAGGAGATGTGAAGCTCCCCCTACACACGTATATCATATAAAGAAGAGTTGTCAAGCTCCTCAATTTATAATATACTCAACATGAATTTATATGTAAGAGAGATGTTAAGCTCTCCTTGCATATAGGAAATACAAATCAAACATTTTGAATTTTTCTTCAAAATTTTGAACTTACTTAATAAAACACATTTTGAGATATCAAATCAACATATTTTTTTTATTTTGATATCAATAGTAAACATATGAAAAAAAAATTTTATTTTTCATCATAAACTTTGTGCTTTTAAAAATGTGAGCCAATTGTAAGTTAAGCACATGGAGATAATATATATGTATGAGAAATGAGTATACCAAGTGAAATTGAAACATACATATATATAAGAAACAAAATATGAGTATATACAAAATAAGTTCATATTGATACCAATTGAAACGATTCAATGATACCAATTGACATAACAATAAAATCAAGTGTATATCTCATAACCTACCACCCTTCATATGCACAAGGTAAAAGATTTTCAATGAAGCATACAAGGCATAATCGCCCATCCATCCTCCCATAGATGGTAGGGGTTTTCAAAAATAGATTTGAAAATAAGCTTAGTTTGAAAAACTCTACCAAATGAAGAATTTGCACTAGAAAAATATTTTTCATGAAACACAAGTAAATCACATGGCACTAAAAACACTCTAATATCCATGAAGTCCATAAAATTTTCAAAAGAGGTGAGTGCACTAGTGTTATGTGGAACATGGTATCATGAAAATGTCAATAAAGCTCAATGTTTCTTTAAATAAGAAAACATGAAAATCATCACAAATTTTTTATTAAAAAAATATATATTTCAAGATATATGTATGTTTTGACAACACAATAAGTATACATACATATCTCTTAAACACAATTGAGTCCATATAAATAGATTTGCATTAAAGGCAAATGACTCAAGAGGTATACATGTATATCTTAAAGTTTGGCAAAATACACATATACATGAAATGAAAAACACATGATCATAAATCAAATCCAAAAAGTGGGAATATAAGTTTAAAAATGTATGTATCATCAAAACCAAGCAATACAAACACATTTCATGGGTTCAAATAAGCATTCAAGCACAAATATAAATAGATTTATTTGTGGCCCACGACATGTACAAGCATAAATCCTAGTGTTGACAAAAACTAACATATAACTAATATTCAAAACATGAAGCATCAAATTTTGAGAAAAATAGAATCATGTGTCAATCTCAAAAAATATTTGAAGAACAAATAACTAGTATAAATTGTTTTTGAAAAACTAGTTAAAGATCCTTCAAATATATCAAATCTTATGTTTTTCATAAACATAACTAGATACATAAAAATTTAAGCACTCATGGTCTATAAAACTCAAAATGATTTTAACAAAAGTGTGAGTATTAAACGATCATGTAACTAGTATTTTTATGAAAATAGTCATTGAAGCTCAAAAAGATCATACAAAAATACGAAAAAATCGTTTTTCATCAAAACACTAATCTTCATGGTATATGTATGATTAATCTAAATCAACAATACACATACATATCCCAAATCTAGAAGAGTCTATTAATGATGTTTGCATGAAGGCAAGAGACTCACGGGTATACATGTATATTTATTAGATTTGAATTAAAAATACATATACATGAAGTAAAGCATAAAAAATTGGCAAAAGTATGTATAAATGAGAATCATCAAAACTAGTCTATACATATGCATATAGTGGGTACAAATGAGCATGAAGTGCAAATATATATAAAACAAATGTAGCTCACTATTTGTACATGTATAATACAAGTTTTGATAAAAACTACATCTAAGCATGTTATTACCACATAAAGCACATAAAAACACAAAAATATGAACATGCTATATGATATATGAAATTAAAAGCATGTGCATAAATAAAAGTAGGAGTTTAGAAATTGTTACCAACTCCAAAGCTCCAAATATGGTGGTCTTTCCACCAAAGCTCCTTGATAGCGGTGCTCCAAATGTGTGTCCATCAAGTCCATTTGCATCCACTACCAAGGCACCAATTCTCTCACGTTTTGTGAGAGCCCTCACCTACATCACAAGCAAATGGTGGGGTTTTGGTACCCATATTTTCTTGTAGGGTCCACGGGGGTTAGCTTTGTTGTAAGGAACCCAAAATCTTTTATTCTTAGCAAAATTAAAATGATCTAATCTATCATAACAATATTTTGCTAAATGGCCTTTGCGGCCACAATGTGTACATATGTACACCTTAGTATGCTTATGTGTAGGAGTGTGATCATGTTGTGCAACATAAGCAAATGCATGGTTATGATGTGCATGAATGTGTGGAGTTTGTTTCTTTGAAAACATTGACTCCAATTTAGTATGATTGAATGCACATGTGCTCAAATTAGAGCTCAAACTATCTATTTTATTTTTCAACATGTTTATCTCATTAGTGGTGGCATGTAAAGCATGATGAGATATATGATCATTTTTCTTTTTCTTTATGGAACAAAATCTTTTTCTTTTCACAAATTTTTCTTTTCAAAGAATTATTTTCTTGAAAAACAACTTCCTTTTGTTTTTCACCAAATCAATTTTATTTTTCAAAGTATTGTTTCCTTCACACAAATCATTCAATTTTGAAAACATTCTCATTTTTTAAATCTTTATTTTCTTTCTCCAAGCATGTCATTTTATTTTCTAATAAATCTTTTTCATCAAGCATGGCATCAAAATTCTTTTTCAAATTTTTGTTATCTTTTTCTAAACATGCAATGTTAGATCTAAATGTATCATGTTCTACATGCATGCAAGCAATGTCCTTTTTCAAATTATTATTCTTCTTTTTAATCATGTCATATTTCTCAAGCAATAGTTGACAAAAAGTAGATAGCTCATCATATGACATGTTATTATCCTCATCCTCGGATTCGGAAGTTACTTCAAGGGGGTTATCCCCTTGGACCATATAGCACACATTGGAGATGTCGCTTCCAATGTCCGAATCGCTCCCAGCATAATATTGTTCTTTTTCGCCAAGAGAGAGGAGGGTGTTCCACACTACAAAAGCCGAATCAAAGTTAGAAACTCTAGATAAATAAACATCATTTAGGGTAGACTTGATAGCATGAAGGGCTTTTGCATTAGCCTCAAAATTCTTACCATCTATACAATATGCATTATTAGTAGTGGCAAGGTATACATGAAAACCTAAGGCTTTGAAGTACAAGGACATATTCACCTTCCATATATGGATGTTAGCAATGTCAAACATGGGTGGTGACATGAAGTCCATGGTGTGTGTACAAAAAATATTGTGATTAGCCTAAAAATGAGGATCTTTTACTCTAGGTTGTTAGACCAAAATCAGAGTACCAAGCTCTGATACCAATTGTAAATCACCTAGAGGGGGGTGAATAGGTGATGGCTAATCTAATGGTCACTTAATGGCAAATTATGCAAATAATGCGGAAGCTAAAAGCAATTATGACCAAATAAAAACTTTTACACTAAACACTATGTATAACACAAGAGTGTTGTCGAATTCCCCGTGAAGGGCTCTGGACAAACTCTTCTAGATTCCCCTTGAATGGGTTGAGGTGCCGCGTTGGCTCTCTTGGTTGAATACAAGTGTTAGCAACAATCCCAAGTAATATAACAATTAAGCACAAATGAATATATCAAGCATATAAAGATAGACAATAATTGAATGCAAGATATAAATAAGAGACAAAGAGAGAGAGAGAGAGAGAGAGCAATCGCAAACACAAGGGTATGTTTCGAGGTTCGAGCACACTTGCTCTACATCCCCGCCTTCGACACACGAAGGATTTCCACTATGCAAGATCCCAATGAATCTCTCCTCGGTGCCGCAACACCTGCAAGCCCTCGGACTCCCTAGTCCCGTACACACCGCAAGCCCACCGGCTCGCCGAGGCCGCACCTCAAACAACCGAGTCCGCACCTGAACTCAAAACAACGACGAGCACACTTGCCCGTCTCCTCAAAGAATAAAGAAAAGATCTTTGGTGATCACAACACTTTGATCACCTAAAGTACTCTCACTACAACACACCTATAGGATGTATAATCAATGGATGCTCAAGTGTGGTGTGAGAAAAACAAAGGATTAGAGTGGTGGAGGAAAACTCAAGAACTTTCTTTTAAACACTCTTGATAAAACTTCCCTTTAGATAGGAAATATTTGCTCACTATTTTGTGGAGAAAACTCTTCTGAAAGTATGGGAAAAACTGGCTCTAAAGGTCTCCAAAATCTTGTGTGAAAATAATGACAAGACCCCCCAATTTATAGGCTGCCAGAAAACTAGCCGTTGGGATCTGTCAGTACTGCCGGTCGACCGGCCCGGTCGACCGCCAACGGTCGGATTTCTGACCGTTGGAGCCACGGTCGACCGGTGCGGTCGACCGAACTTTCCAGAGAGCACTGCTCTCTGGAGCGGTCGACCGGCACGGTCGACCGTCCAACAGTACACAAAGGCGTGCACATTTGTGCACGTCAGTCGACCGGCCCGGTCGACCGACTCCTGTATTAGTCGACTATTAAGGGTCACTGGTCGACTTATACGAAGCCTGAAACAGTTTTTCTGGGATCAAAAAGTTTGTCATTTTGGCTCATATAAAATCCCATAAAATACTAAAAAATCTACAAAAATAGTTTTACCAATATACTTTGATATATAAACATGCCTGCACAAAATCAAGACATGTTATAAAAGATTGGACTATTTTTGTAACTTAGAAATATTTGGCCCATGATAAAAACTGTATTTTTCTAAAACAATATTTTCCAAAACATATTTTTCCAAATCTTCATCAAATACAAAAACAAGATATACTTTTAAGGCATAGAGTGTATGGATATGATCCACTACACAATCATAATGAAATATCTATGTTTTTGTCATAAAGCTCTAAACTTAGTTTTGGTTAAGAGATAAGTACATGAGAATCACCAAAATCCAAATAGGTATATTTCCAAAAAGAAAAATCTTTTGTAAACCAAAAAAAAATCTTTTATAAAAACAATTCTATCAAGAGTGTGTGTGTATATGTACTTGAGCAATCCACCAACTGTCTATCCTTTATATTTTATCTAAAACAAAAACAAAATCTTATACCTAGACACAAGTCTTCATCTTCTTGAAGTCTTCACTTGAAGGCTTCTCATCTTCTTGACTTGGTCCAAGCTTGATCCAAAAACTCCTTGGATCACACCGTGCTAGCTCCAAATCTTGACATCTTATCCTTTGTTGAGCTATGCACCTACTAAGATCTTGATAATGAATCTGTCACTAATTAAACACAAGATCATTAGTAAATATAACTTCATGAGTTGATCATCATCAAAACTAGGGTGATAGGCCTTTGGGCCAACAAGGTCGACCGTTGCGGTCGACCGACGTGCACAGCCCTGTGCACGTTTGGCAGACACAGGGCCCGCCGACCGGGCGGTCGACCGGACCAGAGAGCTCTGCACTCTGTATCTGGGCGGTCGGCCGGGCGGTCGACCGATATGGCCCAACGTTCATATTTATGACCGTTGGCGGTCGACCGGGCGGCCGACCGCAAGCCTGTCAGGCTGACAGATCAGCCTAACGGCTAGTTTTTTGTTGGGGCTATAAATACCCCATCTCTCCATAGTTTTCTCTAAGATTTTTAGAGCCAAAATTTCCAGACTTTCTCTACTGTTTTAAAAGAGTTTTCAAAAGAGTTTTGTGCCAAAAAGATTTATCTTTGTATTGTTTTAGGTTTTTGGAAATCAAAGAAAAATAGAAAATTGGGAGATTTGTTTTGTTCTTCACTTATATCTTTTACAAGAGTTTTCCCAAGTATTTTTCTTTGAGTTATTATTTTCCAAACACCTAGTTTTTCACACTTGAGCTTATTATCTATCCTATTCTATTAGGATCTTGTTTTGTGGAAAGAGAGATTGTTTGAGGTTGTTGTAGCCTCTAATTATAAACACCCTTACTTTTGTTTTATTCCTCTTTGGTAGAGGTTGATCGGGTGATTGGTTTGCTCCCTCTTTGGTAGAGGTTGAGGATTGTGGTTTGCTCCCTCTAGTGAGAGGTGGAGTTTGGTTTGGATCCCTCTTCGGTAGAGGTGATTATGTTGTTGTTGGCTACGGGCCTTATCCCTCTTCGGTAGAGGTGGATTGTGGTTGTATTGCCTTGGTGGCATTGTAAGGTTGAGAGAGGAGTTCGGTACTCCTATAGTGGATTAGAAATCCTTCTCGGTGAAAGCGGGGACGTAGAGCTAGGGGCTCGAACCTCGGAACATATCCTTGTGTTTGGGTTTTGATCCATTGTCTCTAAACTCTCTCTTTACATTTATGCATAGCATCATTCATTTCATATCATATTTGCTTGTGTTAGTGTCATTGCATATATTCATATTGCCCATTCATATTATATGCTTGGTTGTTTGTGTGCCTCACTTGTACTTAACCACAAGAGCTTCATATAGCACCTCAACCCATATCTAGGGGAATCAAGAGGAGTTAGTCCAGAGCCCTTCACGGGAAATTCGGCTACACTTGTGTGTTGTATTAAGTGTGATTGCAAATTAGTTTTAAGCTTCCGCATTTAGTGCATTTAGTTTTATAGATTAGCACTATCACCTATTCACCCCCCTCTAGGTGTTTTCAGGATGTCCGGGGCATGCCTCACGTCTTTGAGTACCAGAGTGCACCCAAGACCAGTCTTCAAGCACACATCTCCTTTTCCGACAATCTTAGAGATACTTCATTTCCCATCCGAACATAACCGAATTCGCCAGTTGTGAAGGATGTGAAGAAGTCCGCTTGTGGAGTGACATGGAAAGAAGCGCTAGAGTCTAGAGCTAGCTGGTGTTGTCACAAGTAAGACAAACAAAATTATCATCAGATACAATTATTACCTCACCATCAGAGGTAGCAGCCACCGTCGATTTGTCTTCCTTGTCTTTTTCTTTCTTTTGTTCTTTCTTGAACTTTCCGCATTCCCTTTTTATGTGTCCCTTCTTGTGGCAATAGCGAAATCACCAAGAAGGGGGTGAATAGGTGACTAGCTAATCTAATGATCAATTAATATGGAATAAAAATTATTTATGCAAACTAAAAACTATTATGCTAGACACACAAGGTATAACCTAAGAGTGTAGCTGAATTTCTGGTGAAGGATTCGGAACTATCTCCTCAAGATTCCTCTAGATAAAAGTTGAGGTGCCGCTATGGCTCTCTTGGTTGAATACAAATGTGAGCAAACAATCCCAAGTAAATATCAATTTAAGCAATGTATATCAAGCATATAAATAGATGAGCAATGTAAGTAAGCAAGATATAAACACAAGTGAGAGATAGAGAGAGCAATCGCAAACACGGGAGATTTGTTTCGAGGTTCAAGCACCCTTACTCTACGTCCCCGCCTTCAATACTATGAAGGATTTCCATTAAAAAACCGATCCTACCAGATCACTCGGTGCCGCAACACCTACAGCGAGTTCACACTAGAACTCCTTGAACTCACTAGTCCCTCTCTTGTTCCCGCAAGAACTACACACCGCAAGCACACTAGCTTACCAAGGCCGCACCTCTACACCGAGCTCTCATTAGAACTCGAAACAACGCGAACCCGCAAGTCCACCTCCTCAAACACAAAGAATGAACACTTGGTGATCTAAACACTTTGATCCAAGCACTCTCACAACAACTCTCCTATAGGATGGATATAGAAATGGAAAGCTCAAGTATGTGTGAGAAAAATAAGGATTGATTTGGTGGTAAAAAACTTAAGAAATCACTTTTGGAAACTCTTGATAAACTCTCCTTTGATTTGGAAATATTGCTGTAAAACATGTGGAGAAAACCACTAAGAAAGGTAGGAAAAACTAGCCTAAAAACTCTATTAAAATCTAATATAAAACAGCCCAAAACAGCTCCATATAAATAGGCTCTAAAACCTAACCGTTGGGACAACTCAGCAGACTTTTATGCTGTCAGTCGACCGCCCGGTCGACCGGCCAACGGTCATATTTTTGACCGTTATGCCA
Source organism: Agave tequilana (assembly GCA_038442645.1). Lineage (NCBI taxonomy): Eukaryota > Viridiplantae > Streptophyta > Magnoliopsida > Asparagales > Asparagaceae > Agave > Agave tequilana. The sequence continues at coordinate 102,168 of JAVJIF010012884.1, forward strand.
GCAGTCGACCGGCCGATCGACTGTGGCCTGGATAGAGAGAGCAGTAGCTCTTTGCCGGTCGACCGCCTGATCGACCAGGGCCATTTCCAGATAACAGAACTTTCTGGCGGTCGACCGAGTCGGTCGACCGGCCCTCTAGCCAAACAAGGCCGTGCACGTTTGTGCACGTCGGTCGACTGCCCGGTCGACCGACCTCTGGATCGGTCGACTGCCCGGTCGACCGACCTCTGGATCGGTCGACCGTGCGGGCGACCGGCAGAAGGCTAGAAAAAACATGTTTTAGTGATTGAAAACTCGGTGTTTTTACCTTCAATAAAATCCCATAAATTCTCATAAATTTTACAAAAATAAGTTCATTGATATACTTTGATATACAAACATGTTTAAGTAAAAATCAAAACATGTTACAAACATTTTGAACAATTTTTGTAATATAGAAATTTTGGCTTTAAACAAAAATCGTATGTTTCAAAAAAGATTTTTCCAAAACTTTTCTAAATATTAAAATAAGATATTCTAAACACTTTTAAAGCTTAGTGTGTATGGATCTGATCCACTACACATATATGATGTAATATCTACGATTTTGACATTAAACTCTAAAATACAAGTTTTGATAAAACACATATATATGTTGAAGCTAAAAAATCAAATCGGTATTTTTTAAACGAAAACTCTTTTATGAAACACATCCAAATTTTGTGTGTGAGTGTATATGAACTTGAGCAATCCACCAACTAATCTATCCTTTACATTTTATCTAAAAATAAAATCTTGACACTAACAAACATGACACAAGTCTTCTTGAAAATCTTCTCCTGAAGGTCTTCTTCTCCTTCTTGACTTGGTCCAAACCTTGATACAAAGAGCTTGTAATGCCCCGATCCCGCAGGTACGGGACGTTATGGCGACGTACATACGCAGGGCGAAAAACCCTCACGTACGTACGCTAAGCCTCAGTACAGGAAATCACCTCCATATACAAAAGAGTTCCAGCAGGAAATAAGTACAAGAATACCTGCAGAATGAAGTTAGTGATCATAATAGATAGAAAAAATAAGGACAAATAAGATAACAGAAATAAATCACAAAGATACCTATGAAGGGTCTCGATGATGAGTCTCCTATGTGAATCCAATGAACTATCTGATAATACGATAACTCGAATCTCCAACCTGGGCACGCAAACCCAGGGTCGTCAGAAAGCGACCTAGTGAGTGGTAAAATGAAGGAGGCAATAATATGTACTATAGTAATACAGGCACGATAATAATATATAATACATGATTCTGTAACAGTGATACCATATAGTAGGCATATAATAAGTAGTAGAAATATAAGCATGTCATATTTTAATATCATCACTACCTAACAGGTTATCATCGGGTCATGTCTACAGTAGTCTCAGGTTTGTATATAATAAACATTGTTGACGTGATGCATGTGAACATGTAGATGAAGTATGCAGCCATGCTATAATGTTGTGAGTATACAGGAATAGTGTCTATAGGATATACAGGAACCAAAAGGCATGCAATGCAAGGTATACGTGTACATGAATAGTGTGCCACCACATGAAGTGTAACACGTATCAGGTAATGTCGCAAAGTCTACAGGTAACATGATAGTGGAGAAATTATCAAGAAAAGTACAACTACACAATAATATACATGTATCAGGCAAGTCATGTTATTTATACAATAATAACAATTAGTACCACCTGGTATTTTAATCAATCTCTTCCAGTGTCCCATACCACTGGCAGTTCATATTGGAGCCCGCACTCCAGTCGAACCCATCCGGACATGGCATACGGGTACCATTATCCAAACGAGAGAGTGACCAAATAACAAGTGTTCCCGACGTCACTATTACGTATACTGTTTTCTTATGTTCATTGGAAACCCATGGTCGAGGAGCTCTTATCGGGTAGGTGTATCCCGTGCATACCCGGGATCACGGCCTTAAACAGACCCCTGGCTGCTGAGACCAGGGCCAGCCCGCTAAGGCTGTAACATGTAACGGGAACTCAATGAGCTAAAACAATAACGGAAAACGGGAGCTCATGAGCAATAACAGACGGTAGCCAGCACTACCCCGTCCCCTCAGTGGGACAAACAATGGATCCAGACATCCACCCGATAAGATCTAATCAACCGTCAAGTCTCCTCCAACCCCAAGTTATCTTTATTATATTTCATTTACAATACACAACGGAACAAGAACCAGTACAGTGCATGGTACATGTAACATGATAACAGGACATGAGCTCTGTTGATAGCATAAAACAGGATAACGGGAAACGGGAACAATAGATGTGGGATTCCACACATCGCATATCAACAGCTCATGTGTCCAGTAACAGGAATATCAATATCAGAACGGGAATTAATCATGTAACGGGTATACAAGACGAACTACTCATGCAACAATAATCCATGTGACATAACCAATGATCAATATACCAAGAATACAAGAATATCCATGAGTGATAATATAATCCATGATCCATGTAACAAGAATACATAGACAATTAATGCATGTATACCGTGAGTCTATATAACAATGGTGTAATAATATGAAGTAATTGTGCACAGGACGGTATCCAGTGTACTAGCGTAGTCATGTATCAGTAGTTCACAAACATGCAGTAATCGTGTCATGAATCTCAGTATCTATGTAATGGTGAGACATGTACATGGAACCTGAAATAACGGTGTCTAGCATGCATGTCTAGTGACAGTGTAGTATCTGTGGATCAGTATACATATAACGATAGTGATCTAACTGTGATACAATACATGAAATAATAGTGTCCAAGAATCTGGTGAAATAGTGGCCCGAATGTCAGTGGCTGTGTAGGTATGTTGACTGTGTCAGAGTTATATATTTCAGTATTTCTTGTTATGATTATTAAATCACCTATAGTTAGATTAATTCAGGAAGCAACTTAAAATATTATAGTTTCTTCCTATTACAATGAGTCTCCAATAAGTACAAGTTATTAATTAACAGTTACAATGATTTAAAAGCAATAAATCAATTTATGATCTCTAAATCAATATACTTTATAAAAGAAAAACACTCACAAACTGGCCATGGAAAGGTAGCTCTTTTTCCCACGATCGCAACGGTTCCAGGATCGTCCAATTCGGAGTCCGGATGCTCCAGATATCGCCTGAACACTTTATTGGATTTTGGGTGCGGGTTTGGGCTCTGAACGGGTCGGGTTTGGATCCAATACCCAAACCATCACTTAAGTAAATGGGTTAGTGGGTTACTGGGTTTCAACTCCTACCCAATAGCACTAACGGGTTCGGGTTTACTCCCGAACCCGACAAGGACAGCAGCAGCAGCCTGCTGCTGTCGTGCTCATGTGCGGGCCGGCCGGCCAGCTCCGCTGGCCGGCGATGATCAAGACCCGCCGACGGCGGGTCTAGCCGCCGGCGGTGGTCACACAGCGAGGGGGAAAGGGATAGAGAGAAAAAGAAGTGGAGAGAGAGAGAGAGAAAAGGAGAGGGGGTAGCGGCTGGCGGCGGCCAGCCGCGTCTCGCCGGCGTCGCCCCGCCGGTGGTGCTTCCTGGAGAGCGAGAGAGAGGGAGAGAGAAAGAGCAGAGGGGGCAGGGGAGAGAGATGTAACAGAGAGAGATGGGGGCAGGGGCTGGCGGTGGCCAGCCCCGCCGGCGCTACTCCGCCTCCTGCGGCTCCGCCCCGCCGGCGGTGATCAGAGAATGAGAGAGAGAAGAGAAGAAGAAGAAGAGAAGAAAAGGAGGAAAAGAAGGAGAAAGGAGGGTGGTGCCCGGTGGCACGCCGGCCACCGGGGCGCGCCAGCTCGCCGGAGGCCCTGCCTCCTGCGGTCTGCCACCGTGGCGGACCGAAAACAGAGAGAGAGAGTGTGGGAGAGAGAGACAGCGAGAGAGAAGAAAGAAAGAGAGAGAGAGAGAAGGAGAAATTGAGAGAGAAAGAGAGATAGAGAGAGATTTGAGAGAGTGGAGAGAGAGAGAGAGGAGAAAGATTTTTAAGGGGGAAGAAGAGAGAGAGAGAAGGTGGTGGAGATGGGTAAGGCGGTGGAGGAGGCTTCGGGAAGAAAGGAGAAGAAAAGGAAAAGAGGGATTAAAAAAAGAATATTTTATTATTATTTATATTGGCCCAATATTGGACCAGCTCCGAACGGTTCTCAAAAATTACAAAAAATAGAGAATATTACATGGAGGAGGAAGGTGAAAGCAGATTCTAGAAATATTGTCCGATTTACAAGTTAAAAATCCTGGAGTGTATCACCGATACCGGGCGACACCAGATTGGCCCGATTTTCGATAAATTCAGAAAATTTTCAAAAATAACAAACTGTAGCTACTGTGATTCTAAGACATATGGTGAAAGAACATTCTCAAAATATAACTCCATTTGTGAATTAAAAATCGTAGAGCCGATTATCGGTATCAGTCGACACCAACTACGGAGATTTTCCAACATAGTCCAGAAAAATTCCAGAAAATTCTGAAAAATCTAAAATATTAGAAAATGATATTTGAAACTAAAATCAGCTCAATCGGACTTCCAAGGAGGTCAAGTAAATTTTGTACGTCGTATCGAGTACTGATACTGTGATACGTACACCAGGGATCAGGGGGTTACATTTCTCCCCACCTTACAAAAAATTTCGTCCTCGAAATTTAAATTCAGGGGTGAGAACAATATTTTCAACCCCAAAGCCTAAATGTAACGGGCCTACGACACTTCCGCTGCGCACTCTGAGATCTCTAAGGACCTCGGGATGGAGAATTCTTGTAGTGAACTAACATTAACGGATTGGAAGCAATAAGATGAAAAGAAAGCAAGAAGGAAATCGGATATTCTGGTTGACAACTGTAAGGAAGGAATACAAAAGAGTCAAGAAATGAAGTGTCAATGACATGGTATTCTTGTACTCGTCGCTGGAATCCCCAAATTCAGATACAGATAAGTTAATTGAACCTGATTGTACTGTTGGTAAGAGCCCGAGTATTGACCCAGGTGGTTACCCACACCAAGTATGAACCTAGGCTCTGATACCACTATGTAACGCCCTGATCCCGCAGCTACGGGGACGTTATGGCGACGTACATACGCAGGGCGGAAAACCCTCACGTACGTACGCTAAGCCTCAGTACAGGAAATCACCTCCATATACATAAGAGTTTCAGCAGGAAATAAGTACAAGAATACCTGCAGAATGAAGTTAGTGATCATAATAGATAGGAAAATAAGGACAAATAAGATAACAGAAATAAATCACAAAGATACATATGAAGGGTCTCGATGATGAGTCTCCTATGTGAATCCAATGAACTATCTGATAATACGATAACTCGAATCTCCAACCTGGGCACGCAAACCCAGGGTCGTCAGAAAGCGACCTAGTGAGTGGTAAAATGAAGGAGGCAATAATATGTACTATAGTAATACAGGCACGATAATAATATATAATACATGATTCTGTAACAGTGATACCATATAGTAGGCATATAATAAGTAGTAGAATATAAGCATGTCATATTTTAATATCATCACTACCTAGCAGGTTATCATCGGGTCATGTTTACAGTAGTCTCAGGTTTGTATATAATAAACATTGTTGACGTGATGCATGTGAACATGTAGATGAAGTATGCAGCCATGCTATAACGTTGTGAGTATACAGGAATAGTGTTTATAGGATATACAGGAACCAAAAGGCATGCAATGCAAGGTATACGTATACATGAATAGTGTGCCACCACATGAAGTGTAACACGTATCAGGTAATGTCGCAAAGTCTACAGGTAACATGATAGTGAAGAAATTATCAGGAAAAGTACAACTACACAATAATATACATGTATCAGGCAAATCATATTATTTATACAATAATAACAATCAGTACCACCTGGTATTTTAATCAATCTCTTCCAGTGTCCCATACCACTGGCAATTCATACTGGAGCCCGCACTCCAGTCGAATCCATCCGGACATGGCATACGGGTACCATTATCCAAACGAGAGAGTGACCAAATAACAAGTATTCCCGACGTCACTATTGTGTATATTGTTTTCTTATGTTCATTGGAAACCCATGGTCGAGGAGCTCTTATCGGGTAGGTGTATCCCGTGCGTACCCGGGATCACGGCCTTAAACAGACCTCTGGCTGCTGAGACCAGGGCCAGCCCGCTAAGGCTGTAACATGTAACGGGAACTCAATGAGCTAAAACAATAACGGAAAACGGGAGCTCATGAGCAATAACAGACGGTAGCCAGCACTACCCCGTCCCCTGCAGTGGGACAAACAATGGATCCAGACATCCACCCGATAAGATCTAATTAACCGTCAAGTCTCCCCCAACCCCAAGTTATCTTTATTATATTTCATTTACAATAAACAACGGAACAAGAACCAGTACAGTGCATGGTATATGTAACATGATAACAGGACATGAGCTCTGTTGATAGCATAAAACAGGATAACGGGAAACGGGAACAATAGATGTGGGATTCCACACATCGCATATCAACAGCTCATGTGTCCAGTAACGGGAATATCAATATCAGAACGGGAATTAATCATGTAACGGGTATATAAGATGAACTACTCATGCAACAATAATCCATGTGACATAACCAATGATCAATATACCAAGAATACAAGAATATCCATGAGTGATAATATAATCCATGATCCATGTAACAAGAATACATAGACAATTAATGCATGTATACCGTGAGTCTATATAACAATGGTGTAATAATATGAAGTAATTGTGCACAGGACGGTATCCAGTGTACTAGCATAGTCATGTATCAGTAGTTCACAAACATGCAGTAATCGTGTCATGAATCTCAGTATCTATGTAATGGTGAGACATGTACATGGAACCTGAAATAACGGTGTCTAGCATGCATGTCTAGTGACAGTGTAGTATCTGTGGATCAGTATACATATAACGATAGTGATCTAACTGTGATACAATACATGAAATAATAGTGTCCAAGAATCTGGTGAAATAGTGGCCCGAATGTCAGTGGCTGTGCAGGTATGTTGACTGTGTCAGAGTTATATATTTCAGTATTTCTTGTTATGATTATTAAATCAACTATAGTTAGATTAATTCAGGAAGCAACTTACAATATTATAGTTTCTTCCTATTACAATGAGTCTCCAATAAGTACAAGTTATTAATTAACAGTTACAATGATTTAAAAGCAATAAATCAATTTATGATCTCTAAATCAATATACTTTATAAAAGAAAAACACTCACAAACTGGCCATGGAAAGGTAGCTCTCTTTCCCACGATCGCAACGGTTCCAGGATCGTCCAATTCGGAGTCCGGATGCTCCAGATATCGCCTGAACACTTTATTGGATTTTGGGTGCGGGTTTGGGCTCTGAACGGGTCGGGTTTGGATCCAATATCCAAACCATCACTTAAGTAAATGGGTTAGTGGGTTACTGGGTTTCAACTCCTACCCAATAGCACTAACGGGTTCGGGTTTACACCCGAACCCGACAAGGACAGCAGCAGCCTGCTGCTGCCGTGCTCTTGTGCGCGCCGGCTGGCCAGCTCCACTGGCCGGCGATGATCAAGACCCGCTGGCGGCGGGTATAGCCGCCGGCGGTGGTCACACAGCGAGGGGGAAAGGGAGAGAGAGAAAAAGGAGTGGAGAGAGAGAGAGAAAAGGAGAGGGGGTAGCGGCTGGCAGCGGCCAGCCGCGTCTCACCGGCGTCGCCCCGCCGGCGGTGCTTCCTGGAGAGCGAGAGAGAGGGGAGAGAAAGAGCAGAGAGGGGGCAGGGGAGAGAGAGATGTGACAGAGAGAGATGGGGGCAGGGGCTGGCGGTGGCCAGCCCCGCCGGCGCTACTCCGCCGCCTGCGGCTCCGCCCCGCCGGCGGTGATCAGAGAACGAGAGAGAGAAGAGAAGAAGAAGAGAAGAAAAGAAGAAGAAAAAGGAGGAAAAGAAGGAGAAAAAGAGGGTGGTGCCCGGTGGCACGCCGGCCACCGGGGCGCGCCAGCTCGCCGGAGGCCCTGCCGTCGGCGGTCTGCCGCCGTGGCGGACCGAAAACAGAGAGCGAGAGTGTGGGAGAGAGAGACAGCGAGAGAGAGAGAGAGAGAGAGAGAGAGAGAGAGAGAGAGAGAGAGAGAGAGAGAGAGAGAGAGAGAGAGAGAGAAGGAGAAATGAGAGAGAAAGAGAGAGAGATTTGAAAGAGTGGAGAGAGAGAGAGAGGAGAAAGATTTTTAAGGGGGAAGAAGAGAGAGAAGGCGGTGGAGATGGGTAAGGCGGTGGAGGAGGCTTCAGGAAGAAAGGAGAAGAAAAGGAAAAGAGGGATTAAAAAAAGAATATTTTATTATTATTTATATTGGCCCAATATTAGACCAACTCCGAACGGTTCTCAAAAATTACAGAAAATAGAGAATATTACATGGAGGAGAAAAGTGAAAGTGGATTCTAGAAATATTGTCCGGTTTACAAGTTAAAAATTCTGGAGTGTATCACCGATACCGGGTGACACCAGATTGGCCCGATTTTCATAAATTCAGAAAAATTCCCAAAAATACCAAACTATAGCTACTATGATTCTAAGACATATGGTGAAAGTAGATTCTCAAAATACAACTCCGTTTGTGAATTAAAAATCGTAGAGCCGATTATCGGTATCAGTCGACACCAACTACGGAGATTTTCCAAAATAGTCCAAAAAAATTTCAAAAAATTCTGAAAAATCTAAAATATTATAAAATGATATTTCAAACTGAAATCAGCTCAATCGGACTTCCAAGGAGGTCAAGTAAATTTTGTACGTCGTATCGAGTACTGATACTGTGATACGTACACCAGGGATCAGGGGGTTACAGAGCTAGACTCCTCTTGAGTACTTGAAGTAATCATAATACGCAAGCTCTTGAATCAACACGTGATAACTCCAAAACTTTGACTTTAAATCTTTTGTTGAAGCTAAACACCAACTAAGATCTTGATCAATTATCTGATACTAATTAAACACAAGATCATTAGTACTATAACTACATGAGTTAATCATCATCAAAACTAGAGTGATGGGCCTTTGGGCCAATAATCTCCCTCTTTTTAATGATGACAAAACTCATGGAGTTATACATATATGGATTAAAGTTAAGCTTCATAGAAGCTCCCCCTTAACTCATGCATAACAATAAACATATAGATATGCAATAAAGTGCATAAAATTAAACAAAATATATATGCATAAACAAGGTGAGAGAAACATGCATAAACCAAAAATTCTTCTTCCCGAAAATCTTCTCCCCTTTTTTGTATAAACTTTCAAAATCCTTCTTCCTAATTTTGTATAAACATAAAATAAAATGCAAATATAAACTCAAAATCATTCTCCCCCTTTTGTCAATCATCAACAAAGGGGTGAAAAACAAATCAACAATAAGGATATATATGCGATATATATTCATGAAGAGAAAGACGTTAAGTTAGCTCCCCTGCATACATGCATTACATAAAGAATGGATGACAAAATTCTAACTCACATAAAGCATAATATACAATGTATAAGTGGAGATGTTAAGCTCCCCCTAAACACGTGTATCACATAAGGAAGAGATGTCAAGCTCCTCAATATAAGATACTCAACATGAATCTATATATAGAAGAGATGTTAAGCTCCCCTTGCATATAGGCAATACATATCAAAACATTTTTAAAAATCACTTTAGAGACAAATTTTGAATTTTCTTAAATCAAGTTTTGAGATACCACTTAGAAGTAAATAAAATTTTAAGATATCACAAGATTTTGATACCAATTGAAATTGAAATTTTTGATACCAATTGAAATTGAAACATTTGTAAATTTTGATACCAATGAAAGTAAAATATTTATGTTTTGATACCAATTGAAATATATGATAAATTTTGATACCAAATAAAAGGTAAAACATTATTGATACCAATTGAAATCGAAACCCGATTGAAATCGAAGCATATTGATATCAATTGAAGTATATTGTAAATTTTGATATCAATTAAAAAGTAAAATATGAAGCATATTTTGATATCAAGTGAAATACCAATTGAAAATAATGCATAAGCTCATTAAAATACCAATTGAGATACCAATTGAAATCAAGATATAAGACATACTTAGCATAAACATAATTTGTGCTTTAAACATGTAAGGATATTGTAAATCAAGCACAATCAAGTCATATATATGTATGAAAATGAAATACCAATTGAAATTGATATTATTTAAAATTTGAGACATACATATATAAGAAAACATATATGAGTATACAAAAATAGAATTTCATAAATTTCATATGTATAACTCATAACTATCCACCCTATTTATGCACATGATAAAAGATTTTCAATAAGGCATACAAGGCATGGTCACCCATCCATCCGCCCTTAAAGGGTTGGTAGGGGTTTTCAAGAATAAGAGTTTGAAAATATTTTAGCATAGTTTGAAAACTCTACCATTTGGAGAATAAATAACTAGTATGAAGTATTTTTTGAAAAACTAGTTAAATATCCTTCAACATGAAAACAAAACATGTATATCTCATGAATCATACTAAATACACAAGAGTTGACACTCGAAATCTATAAAGCTCAAATATGTGCTCATGAAACAAAATCATGAGTAAATAGAAATAATGTGAGTGTAAAGGTTATGTGATTAGCATAATCATGAAAAATAATCAATGAGGCTAAAAAAAACATGAATTATTTTTATCAAAAATATGTAGATTATAAAAATTTATTTTTCATTTAAAACAAACTTTAAGGTATATGTATGTTTTATCAAATCTAGAAATATGCATACATATCCTAAACACAAAAAGAGTTCATAATAGTATTTGCATAAAGGCAAAAGACTCAAGGGTATACATGTATAATTATTAATTTTAGACAAAAGTTACATATACATGAAGCAAAAACATATGCAAAAATAGGTAAAACAAGTGTAAATGAGAGAATCATCAAAACTAGATTATACATGTACATGTAATGAGTACAAATGAGTAATGAAGTACAAACATATAAGAATCAAATGTTGCTCACTACTTGTACAAATATAGACACAAGTTTTAATGAAAGATACATCTAAACAAGTATTTATCACATGAAGCACAACATCAAAACATGCTAAAAATATTACCTATGTAAAAGCATGTAAACTAATAAGGAATTAGAGATAGTTACCAAAACTATTAGGGCACATCTCTATATCTCCAAACCATGATGGTCCTCCTACCAAACTTCCTTGATAGTGATGCATCAATTATATGACATCTAACCCATGCATCCACCACCAAAGCACCAATTCTCTCTTGTCATGTGAGAGCCCACACCTACATCAAACACAAGAGGTGAAATTTTTGGTACCCATTTTCTTTTGGGTCCACGGGGATTAGCTTTGTTTGGAACCAAACATTTTTATTAGCAAAATTTAAAAATTTACCTTATCATAACAAAATTTTGCTAAGTGGCCTTTGCGGCCGCAATGTGTACATTTGTACACTCTAGTATGCACATGTAAATGAGTGTGATCATGATGTGCAAAGTGTGCATATGTGTGCCGTGGGTTATCCGTGGGTTATATGTATGAACATGTGGAGCTTGTTTCTTTTGAAATAAGGTTTCCAATTTAGAATGATTAAATGCACAATTGCTTAAGGTTCAGCTCAAACAAGCTATTCTATTTTTCAAAAATTTAATCTCATTTTTATCAATGGTTGCATGAAGAGCATGGCAAGTTTGAGAATCAACAGCCTTTTTCTTTTTAGAAATATTCTCTTTTTCTTTTGAAACAAATTTTCTTTTCAAAGAGTTATTTTCTTCCAAAATAATTTCTTTTTTTCCACCAAAATAATCTTATTTTTCAAAGAAGTATTTCCTTCACAAAGATCATTTAACTCAGAAGTCAAAGAAATATTATCCTTTTTCAACATATCATTTTCTTTAAAAATATTTTCCAATTTATTTTGAAAAGAATCTTTTTCTTCTAAAATGGAATCATATTTATTTTTCAAATTCTTATTATCCTTTTTAAGCAAATCATATTTTTCAAGAAGTTGTTGACAAAATGAAACAAGATCATGATATGATAAGTCAACATCCTCATCAAGCTCGGATTCAGAATTTACCTCAAGGGGGTTATCCCCTTGGACCATGTAGTATAAGTTGGAAGCATCACTTCCATCATCCGAGTCGTTCCCCGTGTAATATTGTTTTTGTTCACTAAGGGAGACTATAGTGTTCCATACTACAAAAGCCGAATCAAAGTTAGAAACCCTAGATAAATATTCATCATTTAGGGTTGACTTTAAAGCATGGATGGCTTTTGCATTAGCCTCTAAATGTTTGCCATTTAAACAATATGAATCTATAATAGTGGCAAAATAAACATGAATACCTAGGGCTTTGAGGTACAATGACATCTTAACTTTCTAAGTTTGGATGTTAAGAATATCAAACATGGGAGGTGACATGAAATCCATGTGTGTGTAAACAAATATTGTGATTAGCCAAAAATAGGATCTTTAACTCTAGGTTGTTAGACCCAAATCAAGAGCACGAGGCTCTGATACCAAATAAAATCACCTAGAAGTGGGGGTGAATAGGTGACTAGCTAATCTAATGATGAATTAATGCGGAATAAAAACTATTTATGAAAATTAAAAACTATTATGCTAGACACACAAGTTATAACCTAAGAGTGTAGCCGAATTTCCAGTGAAGGGCTCTGGACTATCTCCTCAAGATTCCTCTAGATAAGAGTTGAGGTGCCACTAAGCTTTCTTGGTTGAATACAAGTCTGAGCAAACAATCCCGAGCAAATATCAATTTAAGCACAATGTATGTCAAGCATATAAATAGATGAGCAATGTAAGTAAGCAAGATATAAACACAAGTGAGAGATAGAGAGAGCAACCGCAAACACGAAAGATTTGTTTCGAGGTTCGAGCACCCTTACTCTACGTCCCCGCCTTCAACACTATGAAGGATGTTCACTAAAAACCGATCCCACCTGATCACTCGGTGCCGCAACACCTACAACGAGTTCACACTAGAACTCCTGGACTCACTAGTCCCTCTCTTGTTCCCGCAAGAACTACACACCGCAAGCACACTAGCTTGTCGAGACCGTACCTCTACACCGAGCTCTCACTAGAACTCGAAACAACGCAAACCCGTAAGTCCGCCTCCTCAAACACAAAGAATGAACACTTGGTGATCTAAACACTTTGATCACCTAAAGGTACTCTCACAACAACTCTCCTATAGGATGGATATAGTAATAAGGATTGATTTGGTGGTGAAAAACTCAAGAAATCATTTTTGAATACTCTTGATAAACTCTCCTTTTGATTTGAAAATATTGGCTCTAAAATATGTGGAGAAAACCACTGACATAGGTAGGAAAAACTAGCCCAAAAACCCTCTTAAAATCTTATATAAAACAGCCCAAAACAGCCCCATATAAATAGGCTCCAAAAACTAGTCGTTGGGACAACTCAGCAGACTTTTCTGCTGCCGGTCGACCGTGGCCTGGATACAAAGAGTAGTAGCTCTCTGCCGGTCGACCGCCCGGTCGACCGGGGCCATTTCCAAAGAGCAGAACTCTCTGGCGGTCGACCGGGTCGGTCGACCTGCCCTCCAGTCAAACAAGGCCGTGCACATTTATGCACGTCGGTCGACCGGCAGAAGGCTAGGAAAACATGTTTTAGGGATTGAAAACTCGGTCTTTTTACCTTCAATAAAATCCCATAAATTCTCATAAATTCTACAAAAATAAGTTCATTGATATACTTTGATATACAAACATGTTTGAGTAAAAATCAAAATATGTTACAAACATTTTGAACTATTTTTGTAATATAGAAATTTTGGCTTTAAACAAAAACCGTATTTTTCAAAAACTATTTTTCCAAAACTTTTCCAAATACAAAAACAAGATATTCTAAACACTTTTAAAACTTAGTATGTATGGATATGATCCACTACACATATATGATGTAATATCTATGTTTTTGACATTAAACTCTAAAATACAAGTTTTCATAAAACACATGTATATGTTGAAGCTAAAAAACCAAACCGTATTTTCCAAAATAAAACTCTTTTATGAAAATATATCAACTGGTATTTTCCAAAGTAAAAACTCTTTTATGAAAATATATCTAAATTTTGTGTGTGAGTGTATATGAACTTGAGCAATCCACCAACTAATCTATCTTTTACATTTTATCTAAAAACAAAATCTTGACACTTACAAACATGACACCAGTCTTCTTAGAAATCTTCTCTTGAAGGTCTTCTTCTCCTTCTTGACTTGGTCCAAACCTTGATCCAAAGAGTTAGACTCCTCTTGAGTACTTGATGCAATCTTGATGCGCGAGCCCTTGAATCAACACGTGCTAGCTCCAAAACTTTGACTTTAAATCCTTTGTTGAAGCTAAACACCAACTAAGATCTTGATCAAATATCTGATACTAATTAAGCACAAGATCATTAGTACTATAACACATGAGTTAATCATCATTAAAACTAGAGTGATGGGCCTTTGGGCCAACAAATAGTAACATTCAATTTCCTTCCTTGAAATTTGGTTCTTTGATTTTGATCTACCTCTTGATCCGTCATACTTACTAGGCCTCCAGCTCTTGCTTCTCTCTCGCTTTTATGTGACAAGTGCTTCTGAATACGAAGAAGAACCCAATGATTTCCTCCTTGTTTCTTGATTTAGCAGACTCCAGTCACTTGGCTCATAGTGACAACACCTTTGGGAGTCGAGTTGCTTAGTGAAACCATAAGAGTTTTCCAGTTATCTGGTAATAAGCTCAAAAGTAACAGGGCCTGCAGTTCATCATCAAGAGTCATCTTCACAGAAGAGAGCTGATTAATAATACTTTGTACCTCGTTCAGATGTTCGGTGCCATTCTCCTTATACTTCAGGTTTACAAGCCACCGGATTAGGAACACCTTATTACCCCCCGTCTTACTCTCATAGAGATCTTCAATTTCTTCCAAAGAGAATGTGCAGACATCTCGGTGGACACATGGTGCAAGATGTTGTCATCGAGCCACCACCAAATGTATCCACTGCCTTCCATTGAGCTTCTTCCAATCGTCTTCGGATGTAATCTTCGGCTTGGCTGAATCTCCCTCTACCGGTGGGAAGAGTTCTTTGCAGTACAGGAGATCTTTCATCTTTGACTTCCAGATCATCCAGTTGCTTTTTTTGAGGTTGACCATATGAATATGATTGGAAGTCGCCTTCATAGCTTTACATAGGAGCTTAAAAAACTTTCGCTCTGATACCACTTTTTTGGGAAGAAAAGACTTTCCCGTTCTTTGTATTGTGTTAAGAAATTAAAAAAATAGAGAAAAAGAGAAAATCACACAAACAAAGCACACCAATGATTTACCAAGTTCGGCTATAATATGGTGCGTCTGTCCTCCCCACTCCTTTCTCCACTAATTCCACTATGTAGGATATGCAAAATATAAAGATGTCTTTCTCAAGCCGGTATAGCGTAGCTTGAGGATTTTCAGCTTCTCTCACAATGATCTTGAGAGGATGAATACTACCAACTCTCTTGTGCAGTGGATTTTTGTTGTTCTATAAACAACTTTCATCTCCCCTTTTTATATAAGGAAGGCTAGCCTCTTTGTATTCCCCACACTATAATGAGAACACCCTTTCCTATGCCTAGAGAATCCCAAAGAGCAGTCCTTCCACTTCCAAGGCATAGAAGAAACCCACAAATCTATTCAGATTCGTGCATGCAGAATATGACTGAACATGCAACTTTAAATAAGGATAACTTCATCAGTACTCATCCAAATGCTTTGATTCAAAGCCTGAGATAATCTTGGAATATTCCTCTACAACTTATTTATTGATGACCGAGCCAATTAATGACTGCACTATTTTCGAAATAACCCTCTAAAATCACATCTTGTCACTGAAAACTGCATTCTGAAAATTGACTAAGTCCATTAGCTAAACCCAACCAGGTGACCAAACTTCATGGATCATAACCATGACAACTCATCATGGGGATGGACCCTGTTCCCATCATTCCGGACCCTCACCCTTACTCTCTCGCTCTTTCTCATGTTCTCTTCATTCATATGTAATCTAATATCTAATTCCGTGGTTGAATTTGAGTGTTGTGACATTGTAGCATCTCTTATCAATTCAACTAGGTCCCTCTATCTTTTAAAAGGGTTCTTTAGATATCTATATCCAAATGTTACATATTTAGAAATTTAACTCCCAAATCATTGATATTATTTATTTACCCCCCAAATCTTTTGGGTCTTTGAAATTGACCTGACCACCCTGCCATTCCTATTTAAGAATCAAGCGAGAATATTTCTCTTTTTGTTGTTAAAATACTAAAAATGAATAGTCTACCCTCTCTATATTAACCCACACCCTATTCTAAATCCTATTTGTTCTTCTTCTTCCTCCCTGCTCTTTTCTCTTCTCAAATGAACCTTTCAGTAGAAAATTTTCAATCATTAGAAAAAGAGCAAAAAAAAGGAAACTTTTGCTGGCCTGAGACAGAGAAAGAGACTGAGAGTGAGGGGAGAAGGGGGCGGGGCAGAGAAAATTAGTCTCATAAATTATTGGTACACCCCAATGCTCCCAAATTGTAACTGTTGTAGAAAATTCCTTACAGTTTAATCCTAGTTCAGCAATTACAAAATGAAGAACCAAAATCATATTTGTTGAGAACAAATTCTGATTGTAAAACTTGCAGAAGTGGATGATCAATTGAAGCCTCTTAAACATCAATGGAATCGGATTAGTAATCTGTGATTTGATTTTTGTTGTTCGGAATGGCGATTGTTTCCAAATTTCAAGTTAAATATAATTCAATTTTCGTTCGAGATGGGATTACATGGGAACTTATGATAGTTTTGAATTAGTTCTTTAATGTTTTAGATAAATTTTATTTTCTGGGTTCGTCCATAAATGGAGCCCTTTTGTGATTCAGAAACAATGCTTTGAACCAGAAAAATCAGTTGTTTGTGCTTGGTCTATAATAGGATTACTTTTTGGGAAAAATGCTTGAATCAAGAGAATTGATGATCATGGTAACATTATAATATTAATAATTTGTAACATAAATAAGTTACTACAACTTATTTCCTAGCACATGGCAATGGGCATATCTGTCTCTTGCTATGTTCTTCAGCTTATCATGAACACCTTGAGCCTCTTTCTTCTAAGTTCATTTGTTTTCACTCATTTTATTTATTTATTTATTGGTAATTAAGGGAGGGGGTCACATGCATGCAACCAGATGCCCGTACGGCACGAGATTCAAACCGTAGACCTTGTAGGTGAGCGAAGCTCTTAATGAACCAGAGGTGCCATCGGGCTAAGTTAGATCAATCTTCAAAGGAATGCTCTACAAGGGGCTCACATTTGCTACTGTGAGGGGAGCTGGCCATGAGATTCCTCTCTCTGTTGTCGAAGACTCTTCGACTCTTGAGCACAACCTCAGTCTTGATTGCTCCGAGCTTGTGGACTCTTCAAGCTTTTGCTTGGGCTCCAGTTTGAAGGCAATGCAACTTACCGATTTAATCATCCCAACAGGAGATTGTACAAAACACAATTGTGAGCACATACAAAGTAACAAGGTACTCTTCAAGCTGGAAATACAGCACATAGGAAACAGCACTGGAAGAATGTTCAGAACTATATCAACTCAAAGATTCAAAGTTAATGAGCACTGATCCATTCAGGCAAGACCAAAAGCAATAAACAGCATCAAAATTCTCTATTTAGAACCAGGGTTTCAGTTAAGTACATACAATGTTCAGCCAACATCTGGATATAGATGCCACCCCTAGCCAGAGCAACAAGAGATGCTACAGACTAGAAACAACGTAAATACTGCAATCGATGAGTTAAATCCTTATGGCTGACAAAGGATAGGAGCAGCAGTGCACCTATCCTCTAAGCATTGATAAATAGTCAGTGACAAAAGCAGATCCCTTTGGAAATATTTAGTGAGCCGCGCATTTTTACCATGATTTTACTTTGAAACACCGTCACATTGATTTTGAGTTTCTAAATGATATGCACCACATGGAACACATTCTCCTCTCAATGCTACTGTAATAGCAGCTACACAAGGCAGATAATTTCTAGTGTTAATGGTAATTGACACAATTTTGACAAATAACGATGGAGGGTAACGCAAAGGATCTTCTGAGGTTTGCAGCTTGATGCTTGGAAGAAATGCTGCTGTCAATACGCAAAACCTAAAAAAAGAAACATAGGCTTGGGGAAGTACCCATTTCCACAGCCAACTTCCATGACCTGGTCATCATCATCATCAGAAAGCACGCGCGAATGTCCTCTTCTCCAAACTTCATTGCCATTTTGCACCACTCATTTTCCCTTTCTTCTCCTATCCCTCTCCCTTTCTCTAGTTCTATCCCTTTCATGATCATCTCTCTCTCTGCTTCCACTCTTCTCCCGCTCCCTTCCCCTTTCAGTTTCTGCATCATATGACCTGTCTCTTTCGCGATGTCTATCTCGGTCCCTATCTGCATCGCTCTCCCTTTCCCTGTCTCTGGTTGATGACCTCTTTTGCGGGCTGCGGCTTCTGCTTTGACTGCGGTGGCGCTTCCTAGAAGAATCATGACCATCATCACGTCTCCCCTTCCTTTCCATAGATGTCCTCTCTGCAATTTCAATGGTTCACAATATCCATAAACTTAAAAGACTTATAATAATCAGCCTGTCTAATTTTTGTGTTTGTATGGTTATCTAACTAAAAAGACCTCATGTCAATTCCAATATTGCTATGTTCAATTTTCAAAATTTATCACTACAAGGATACAATACCAAACATTAAAATCCAGAGTTATTAATATTCTGTAACACGTGATTTATTCAAACTTACGCAAATCTGCGTATCTCCCAAACACAACGGGCATGTTTGTCAAAGTGGACATTACCATTCTCATCATCTCAATCAATGAGGTGGTGTTTATGCTATAAATATTTAATATACTGGTATAACTTCATACTGTCAATGCAATATTTTATGCAGAAATGAATCAGAACCAAGTAATGGGTTAAATGCTAGAAACACAGAATTCAGTCAAAGCTTGAAAGCACTATTTTTAAATGAATACTATTTCCTATAAAGATGTTTCCAGGCAGTGAAGCATGCATTCAAAATGAAAAGCAAGCTTAATCAACAAGTTGCAAATGAAAAGAAAGTCACCAGATGAAATATAGATAGAATACTTTTCGTGTTTTAACTTACGAGATGATTGCCTGCTGGAGCCTTCTATAGAATCTAGCAAACCAAATCAGACTGAAGCCGTCTTCGATAACTTGCAACCTTCTTCTCTATTTCCTCTGGGTTCCGGATGCCTCGTTCTTCTAGAGTTTCATGATATTCCATTACAGCAACCTCCAAACGCCTAAGTTTCTGTCTGCAGGACAAATAATGGCCATGTAAGGTTTCAATAAAAAGCATGCATCACATTTTTCAAAATAACTAGATGCACAATCAATACAAGAAAATGCACTATGACCTATGCTCTTCACTCATGCTACTCTCAGGATGAGAAAGGTGCCCAGAATCAGTTGTCATGTCTGCCTCATCAGCCTTCTCAGGACCACCACCAGAATTTTCACTTCCAGATGACGAATAACTTAAGCCTAAACCTCGACCAGCTTTCTTGTCTTCATCATCACTGCCATCATCCTCCCGAGCCCATTTAGAAGCTGGTAACACAGGGTCAGATTTTCCTTTCTTGCCGGGGAATGCTCTTAGCTCAGGCTGAGGAATTGCTACTGTTGGCGTTGAAGAAACAGAAGAACCTTTCCATGCCCCTGAATCATTTCCTCATGTCGATTCCGCTTAGTTGAGCTTATTGGTTCAGACCCATGGTTGGCTTCTCTACGACCAGCCGCATTATTTGCATTCCAACTCTCATCCTCTCTTGGATACTTACCAGAATGGCTCTGCATGTATCGCATTTCCTCATCCCGGTCATAGCCTCTTTGCTTTTCTACTTCCTCCAGATTCAGCAATCTCGCAACCATCATTTCCCTACCACCACAGAGAGAGAGACCATTGTGCCTGCACCGTCTTTCCAGTTCAGTAAGAGGAAGACTTAATAACTCCTGCATGGCTGCTCCCTTCCCCATAGCCAGTGCAGCATCTTGGTTAATTTTGTTCCCTTCCAGAATGTCTTCAGAACTACCTTTGTTTTCAATTTCAGGTGCATCCCCACATATAGAATGGAAAGGAACGACTCCAGAGTTTCCCGATCGAAGGAAAGTAGCACGTAGCCCATTGACATATGCATCAGAAAAGAGAAACCAGTCTGCCCATACCTGAAGAACCTTTAAAACTCGTTCCTGCACCAACCACAAATATAATTGCAGAATGTTTCAGAGTGGAGGGAATGGGAAAACATGTGTCGTTAAGTGATCCAGAGTAAAATTACCTTGAGGGCCTCAGCAGTGATCCTTCCCGTAATACTACGATACAAGTCATTAAAACTTTCCATTATGTCAGGTAGAGTACCTTCAAATTTTGTGCGATAAGCAGAAGCATTTTTCACTGGAGCACTACTGTTATGTAGGATATCAGAAACTAGCATAAGCCTCGCAACCTTAGTCGGTATAGGCGTTTCTTTGAGTGTCAATGATTCCGTAAGAACTTCAACCACCTAATAAATACAATAAGAATATCAAAATTAATTGCCAAGAACCTAACTCCACCTAACTAAGCATGCACACACTAACACAGGCATATACATGGACACAATTTGGGAGCGTGCACAGAGATAGACGGAGAGAGAATATAATAATCATATGTGAATTCTTTTTGCAAGCAAAATCTCCTCTTCTTTTCTTTTCTGTGGACTGTGTTTTTCCTGTGCGCGTGTGCGCTTGTGTGGATAGGTGGGGTGGGGATTCGGCGGAGGACGGGCAAGAACAATCATATGCACACAAGATCAATACTTTTTCAGGAAAAGAAGATCTGTATTTGGTGAAAAGATATGCTCCATCAAAATGATCATGATATCAAAGAGAAGTCTCACCAGTTCAATCTATTAGTTAAGCAGGTAAAATCGTATGATATGATCTACTACAGCAACATTTGTGAAAGGATCTAAAGCAAACTGGCAGATCACTCTAGCAAAATATGATGCCATATACATGGTGAAAGTGCTATTACCTCTCCAGCTGCATCAGCATTATCCAAGGCAAAACCCATAGCTTCTTTTATTTGGCTCCTCTCCAAAGTTAAGGCACGCAACATATCCTCAAATTCATCTCGTTGTGGATCAGTTAGTGTCCTTTCCAACTCCACACGCTATTAAGCATAAAAGTTCACTTAGAAAAGATTACATCCAACTAGTACATGTTTGATGTACCCACAAACCCTTTTACAGTGAAACTATATCTGAAATTCTCATCAAAGAGAAATGTCCAAAGCACTGTGAATGTAAAAGGCAGCTCACCCTGCTTCTACCAGCTGCATACGTGGAGCTAGATTCTTTCTCATGCTCTGGGCTTCGGGTAGGTGGCAAAGAGGGTGGAATCCATCTAATCCGAAAAGGACAAAGTACTGTATCATATAAAGGGAACTAAAACCAACTAGTATTATCATTTATATAACTATGTCTTTAAGAAAAAAAGTAAAGATCTGAGAACTGTGCAGTAAAGTTTATATATTGGGAACTAGTAGACCAACATGATATATTATACTATGCAGCCAATAAAGATAAATATGGTACCTCCCACTTCCTGTAATCATGATAAAAGGCTCTGTCCTCCACCGCTGAAGTGTATCACCCTGCATTCCAACAAAGAAAAAGAATTAGAGCAATCGCCACCATAGTTTCTGTGCCAATCATCCCATATACATTGAGTTACAAGAACATAGTCCATAAATTTATGCAAGGGATGGATAGCCCTTAAAATGACATGTCGGTGATCTAGGAGAAGTGGAAGACGTTCCATATCTCCTTTGGTTCAAGCATTTTAATTGTACTTATCTGTGTATTGGGACAAAGATGGACCAGAGTTTACCCTTTCATTAATATCAATCAAGTAAAGATAGTTCAGTACCTTTCCATGTAATTAATCTCTAGATAATTTGTTGGAAGAATGTCGGGAAATGCGGATGGATATAGGCAACAACAAACACATAGGATGCACTTTATACTCAATAAGAGCACATCCAATGTGTTTGTTGCAAGATTTTGGTTGAGAAGATGTGCCCTTGGGCAATTTGTGGGATGGATGATAAAACACAAAACAAAAGTTATGAAAATATTCAAATTTTGAACTACTTGCTTATACAGATGAGAATAATGTGTTGCTCACCTATGAGCCCAAAATTCAACAAAAAAAGATATGAATGTAAAGCATGTTACACTTAGTAAAAGGATATACTCAATAAGAAAACGGTAGAGAAAAGATAACAATGGCTTAGCAACTTCCTATGCATTAGATTTTAAGGTCTTCCAGAGATATCATGAAGTTACTAATTAACTATATACATGGAAAACTAATTTAGAGTAAAGTTTAAGTAATTCAGCATTCAGCAACATCAGGTAAAACTTGTTACATGTTTCATATATTTCTACAATGAACAAGACAGGAAGGATCTTCTTCTTCTTTTTTGGGCTAATGAAATGATTTTAATGAAAATTTTAAAATTAGTTGAAGCATGAATGATGATTGCTTGAACTTCGAGAGTAGATTTTTTTCTTATTTTGGAACTGATTGGGGATGCCAAAAAAAAAAATTAAGTAACAGGGGTAGCATACTTCAGAAGAGTCAAGAAGAAATTATAAAGTGAGCGAAGGGCAGTTTCATATACGTTGAACTATCTATATCAAACCTCTCACAAGGGAAGTTGTGCATAGCTGACCACATGGAAGAGAATTTGGTCATACAAAATGATCCATCTGGCAGGAAGCCAATTGTTTCCTCCAATAGAAGTTTGGATAAGAGGTAAGGTTGGGGACTTAAAAATATTTACCATACTGATATTATCCCATCTTTAATTAAGGATCATAGGGTTGGGGCAACCTCTACTGTTGTCTTCTTCAAGTAATGTCTCATCTGTTATCCGTATCTTCATATAGTACATCTAGTGTTGTTGATAATTGAAACAGGTTTTATATATAAAAGCCTGGTGAATGTTCACTTGCAATGCATGCTAGATGGGCTCCAGCGAATCTCTGTAGGACAGAAGGTGTTCCATCTTTAATTAGGTTTTGGACCTCTAACTCTCTATTATTTTCTATCCTGTACATATACTATCTCACCTCTCATCAATCCCACCACTAATTAAAAAATAATAAGAGGCACTATTAAAAGACGGGAATACTAGCAAGCAAAGCTAATCGTACCTGGGCAAAGGAGTAGAGTCTCCAAACATAATATGTGTGCTCTTTGGATCCAAGTTCAAATAAAAAGTTAAAAAGAGGATTTCCACGGCCTCTCTCCATAATAGCTTGTTCAAAAGCACATCCACCATCAAGGACATGTAGGGCCATTGTATCAATAACATGTCGCAGATGTTTATCTTCAGGAGGAACAACCAATATATCTGGAATGTTTGGAGTGAGCACCTACATAACAAATCCAAACAATGATCAATGGAAGACATTACTATTACATAGAAATGAATAGTTGAACAAATAAAGAAACACAATGAACTCTGAAACTAATGCATGGAGTGCCAAATACTTAAACACTATTCACATCCTATCTCAACATCACCTGGGTCTAGTTTTACTGTGAAACAAAATAAACATTCATTAAATAGTTGATTGATCAAAAGTTAGTTAATATTTATTTTAACCTACCAACTCAGAGCTTTGGCTAGTGACAGAAGTAACTGCAGGGCCATCAGGGCCAGACAAAATCACAGTTGCACCCTGCCACAAAAAAATGGCATGTGTCATGTAGCAATCATTATAAAGAAAGAGCGAACCATAAGAAGAAGGAGACCAAGAAGGTAAATATACAAAGGAAATTCTGTATTAAATCGTATATTTCACTCAAATAGAAACCCTAAGACAGAGAGAGGGTATAAAGAGAATTATGAATTATGGGAAATAAATAAAGATAAGGAAAAACCTCCTTGTTTCTGATAGCCATGTGCCCCGGTGGGGGAGCAGGCAGAGCCTGTGCTGGAAGTGATACAGACTTACCCCACCCAATCTTCAACTCATATTCATACACTACTACACCTGCAAATAAGAAACCATAATTGTTCATACACTACTACACCTGCAATATAGGAAACCATAATTGAGGTTCAAGCTGATGAAATAAATGACTTTTCAGAACCTAATTGCTACTATAAAAGCGATTGACAGAATAGGTGGTTGTTCTTCCTTTGTTATATATGTGTTTATAACTACATGAAAAAAATAGCAAAAAGATAAGATCAGACTCCAAGAAAGACTCCAAGAATTTAATACAAAAGTTCAACTTGCAGGTTAGATCATCCAATGTATAAAGATAGTGCAAGTAAAAAATAAGTCCCGAAAGATAAACAAATACAAGTAACTGCAACCACCTTCCATGAACTGTATAATTAGTTTGGTTGTACAGCCAAAATAACATATAGGGAAACAAACACAGGTTGCTGCTGCTGCTGCCTTTTTTTTTTTTTGTTTGGGGGGGGGGGGGATACATATGAAACAAAATTGTGCTAATGCAGACAGTCAGCTCTTCCCATCTTGATTTTCTCCTTTGCAATAGCTAATTTTATGGTTGCGATAACGTTGGAGGTATACATCGATAACAATATGTGTGGTGATACACAAACAACCTTCAAGTCCATACCTCGTCTGTTTGACACATAGTAAAATGATGCACACATTTATGCAGACAGGGATAAAGAGAAAGAAGGGGGAAAAAAACCAATAATGACACGGGTAGGACTGCTAAATGACTCGGGATCGGCTAGGCAAAAGCTTGTTCAAACTCATTCAGTAACTTAAAGAACCAAGTTCAAACATAAATCTGAACTAGGTAAAATAAATGAATAAGCTTGAGCGTTGCTAGGCTCAGCCAAGATGGTGTTCGAGCTCAACTCACTAGTGGCTCATATAGGCCCAAGTCGGCTCATAAAAGGCCCAATAATCTGGTATAAGCTTCACTTTTAGGTTTGAATAAATTTAGTTCAGTTTCTAAATGATCTCTAGTCTAATATTTAATCATAAGTCTAATATAATAATACTTTTTCTTTTAAAAAAAAAAAGAAAATTACCTAGTCTAATCTCTAAATAGAAAATACGTGTTCCTAAACATTCCCTGCTTACTCCTTAATTATTTAATGTTTATATTATGCTTGCATATAATTGTAAAATATATTTTCTAGAATTTGTTTAGAATTAGTAAATATGCTCAAGGCTCGAGGCTCGGCTCAGGCTCGTCAAGAGCTCGTTTGATAACCTAAACGAACCAAGCTGAAAAAAAAATTAAACTCATTCGACTAATTGAACAAACATAAAAAACTAAAGCTCGTTCGGCTCAAGTAGCAACCCTAGCCATGCGCACAGGGAGGATTTAATGAGAGTAATGCTTCTCTAAGCTACGAAAAGATCTTAAGAGTATTTAATGAGAGCAGGTCTTCCTGTGTAACATTTTGCTCACATCTAACCGATTCTGGCAGGGTCTCAACTAAAGTTGAACCAAACAAGACCAGATTTGGTATTATCCAGGATTTAGATCTGAATCTTCCCTGTTCACTGTGATTGGTATGTAGTTCTGGACAATAATGAGTATATAGGTTTACAAACAAAATCATCAATTTAAGTGACTCGAATTCAGATAAGTATAGTTTCCAATATTTTAAAGCCCTCATGAACTGCACACCCAAAAAATTAATGAAATTATGTGTAAAAACCTCATAGCTGTCATCCGTAGATCTATTGGAACATCCTCAGTGATGCTCAGCAAATTTTCCCTACAGAATACATTTAAGCAAATTTCTTAGTATATAACCCTTGATACATATACAAGAAATGAGCGTTTTCAGCATACAATTCGATGTGGAAGCATTCCGCGCAGAGTCTTGATTCTTCTTTACTCCACTTTCCGCATAATTCTACATCCTTTCTGAATCAAAACATACTTTTCTCATAGAAGTTTGGAAGTTCGAAGTTTGTTGTCAAACTCAAACCCGAGGAAACTATCCCTTGCCTTGTCATTAGTCTGACAATTACTTTTCTATTATTCAAACTTCACATGCATTAAGGGTTATGACATCAGGAAGAACAACAATAACAAATCCTTTACCTCATATACTGTTCTGCATCTATGAATCCTTTTTCTCCATTCAACTTAGTCACCACCTAACTACTGTTTTTTGTTAGTGCGAAAATCCACGTTCATTTAGGTCTACCCTGGTCCTTTGTCACTCCCTAAACTACAACCCTACCTCTCCTCTTAAATAGCGGTCTCATTGGTCTCTGTTGCAAAATTCCAAACCACTGAAATGATTCTCCCTTATCTCATCCTCAATTTTAGTTATGTCAATTACCAATGCATTCCATTGTTATGATATCCTTCAGCACGTTTGCACTCACCAATCTCCACATTCTCATTTCAAAGCATGGCTGGCTACATAATGGTCTTTAGAAAAAGAAATTAAGTACTGCCATTTTAATAGGTCACCTGCTATTAATGTAATCGAACACAGGAAAAAAAAACAGCTACTAGCACAAACTTACTTGAAGAGCATAAATTGGGCATTGAAAGTGGACATCAAATACATAACCAGAACTTACTTATCAGAGTGAAAAGAAAAACTAACAATCCCCCACTTATGTCAATTTTTAAAAGCTTAAAGATTACCATGGTCAAAACAAGGGTGATAATAAAACCACACAACTTTATAACATGTAAAATTACAGTAGGTATCATCAAAACTTGCATCTCATCCTGGCCGCCTGTCCATCAGCTCTGTTCATGAATGCAACAAAGCCACAATTTCTCTGTCTCCTGCGTTCCTCTTCAGTTCGAGGCCACATTATTTTCACACTAGCAATGGGTCCAAACCTTCCGAACGTCCTTAAGAGAAAATTTTCATCCACCTAGCATAGCAAACAAAAAAAATATTATTAAACACAACAACAACAAAGCTTAAATAAAATAAAATTGCAAGATAGTAGTAAGAGTATTCTGCCACCTGTGGTGAAAGATTCCCAACATATAAATTTGTGGTCTGTGGATCCCCATCATCAAATGATCCTGGAAGTTTTCCACTAGGAT